>JAJOOO010024828.1:0-28922 GCA_029582685.1 Solanum piurae
TTAAATAAAACGTGCTAAAATGTGGTGTTAAACCCAAAAAATTCAAGGGTCCCATACTCCCATTCCTAAAAATTGTACCTATAAGCTATATGCTACTACTTTTTTGAAATTTTATTTTGTTGGCTTATTTACACGTTTATACTTTATTTTTCGAACCCCCTGAACGAAAATCCTGGGTCCGCCACTGGGTGCAGGACTAAATGCTTTAATATATTCATCTTATAAAAAGTTCTTGTGTTGTTTTTGAAGGCTATCGAACCAGAAAAGGATGAAACTAATTTTAAACTATACAATTAATTCAAACTCATAAACATGTATTAAAGGAACCTTGTTTAACAACTATGAAAGGATATAAGAAAATCCTTAAGTCATTCTTACCAAAGTCCTAAGTTAGTTTTTTTTTTAAAAAAAAAACTAATTTGATTTAAGAAACTTAACAATTTATCCTAGTAAAAAATTTCAACTAAATAGTTAATCCAAACTTGTAAACATGGACTCAAAACTTTTCAATAACTATGAAAGAACATGAAAGGTTCTTAAGTTATTCTAATAAGTTTAAATTGCCAGGTTTTGGAAATTTGAAACTTGAATAACAAAATAAAAATATCTCCCCAAGAATTCATCTAAATTAATAAAGGTTAGCATTTCCAAAATCTAATAAGATTACGAGATAATATAACAATAATAAATAGCGAGACTCTAGGCCCCTGGCCTAAATGCTCCTTGCTGCTGCTACCGAATAAATCAAACTTTTTTAAAGTCCAAAAGTTCCTTTCGCCGAGCAGCGAACTAAAACGACGAGCTGAGAACCCAAGACACAACCGTCAGACGGGGTATTGGGTTGGTTTTTTAGTGGGCTGCTGTATGGAATTGGGCTGGGGTTTAAGACTGATTTGGGCTGCAATAATTGGGCTTAGTATGGGTATGAAAGAAGAAGGTTTGAGGATGTAAAAAATAGTTCATTTAGGATTTGACTACCTTAATTGCAATTTCGACCAATTTGAACCCCCTTCTGCTATTTATTGTATATATTTCTACAGATTTTGAACCCCTTTACTGAAAATTCTTGCTCCGCCACTGCTTATGGCCATATGTCCTGAATCCATTTAGCTAAGTGCTTTAAGATTTTTCTGTTAAAATTTTATTGAAGTGACCTTCACTTCGCACTTAGTACGGTGAATTCATCAAGAGTAATTTTACATACTCTAACCAAATAGTCTATAAATTTCATTAAAAGAAATTAATATCATCCTCCTTTACAATAAAGTATCGATAAAATCTATCAAGAGTATTCCTACATACTCGAATCGAAATCGATTTATAGACTTATTAAGAGAATATAATCTCATCCTTCTCTATAGTAGGAATATTGATAAATTTATCAAGAGTTTCTTTACTAACTCCAATCGAGATCGGTCTTATAAATTTATTAAGAGAAAAGAATCTCAATCATGCACGTCTACTTATTTTATTTTATTTTAAACATGAAAATTTATTGATGTGCTTCCCAATTGTAACTTTACTTGTTTTTTCCTTTGAACCCAATATTACATCATTAGGTAGGGTTACCATAAAGTACAATTAATTTACAACAAGCTTTATTCCCATCCCATTGCAAGTTTCCACCACTAACTATTTGCTTAACCCTTTAGTCAAAGAATTTGCTAAATTAATCCTGAATTTTGCATATTGAAGCGATATTATGTCTTTCTCAAATAATCTTCTCACATGATTGTGTTTGAGACGAACTTGTCTCGACTTGCCATTGTAACAATCACTTGAAGCCCGAAATATAGGAGCTTGATTATCATAATAGATAGTTAAAGGTGGTATTGACTTACTCCACAAAGGAATATCTATCAGCATAGACAGTGGCGGAGCCACCTTAGAATGAGGGGGGTTCATCCGACCCCCCTTCGGCGAAAAATTATATGATTTATACATGGTTAAAATAAATTTTTAAGTATATATAGTAGATGTCGAACCCCCTTCGGTTACTTCGTATATCTATTTTTTTAGATTTTGAACCCTCTTATTAAAAATCCTGGCTCCGCCACTGAGCATAGATCGCAGCCAATCAACTTCTTCTCCAGCAGAAGACATAGCTATAAATTCTGACTCCATAGTTGAGTGAGTAATACATGTCTGCTTCTTTGATTTTCAAGAGATCGCTGCTCCAGTCAAAGTGAAAATCCTAGCAATAATAGATTTAGAGTCATTCGGATCAGAATTCCAAGTAGCATCACTATAGCCTTCAAGAACAACTGAAAAAGTAGAATAATGTAGGCCAACATTAATCATATCCTTCAGATATCTTATAAAACAAATTAAGGCATTCCAATGTTCAACTCTAGGATTACTAGTAAGTTGAGTGACTTTCTAACTAAAATACTTTGAGTGACTTTGAAGTTATAAATACAAGTTGAGTGACTTTTTGAGAGAAAAATCAATAGTTGAATGACTTTTTGAGAGAAGAAGATATAGTTGAGTGACTTTGAGGTTATAAAAAAAAATTGAGTGACTTTTTTTAAAAAAATAAATTAATTAAGTAACCATCTCAGATATTATCTCAATAAATTTACGTTCAAACTTGAGCATTTCTTTGGATGGTGTATTTCTTACTAAAAATATCCTAAATTTGACCAAATAGTGAAAAAATATATTATCAACCACGTGTCCTGCCATGCTGAGTAGTGCTCAGAAAACACTTTCTTTATAATTAAAAATAAATAAAACCCCATTTTGGGAAAAGCATCAAATTATTCGAAAAGGACTGACCCCTTTTCCCTTCTTTTATTGACAGCTCATCCTAAATGTTATTAAAAAAAACAATAAAGAGAAAATAAAACAAAAAGATCCTCATTGACACGTGTCAATCTTTCGTGTTGTCTCTCTTTATTACTTGACAAGTGTCTAACAACATTTCTCTCTCTCTCATACTTGTGAGATATTGCAAATTGCTCCTTGAGGTATTGAAAATTCATCTTATCCCCCAATTAAAGCTTTTTTAAAAAAAATAAATAAAAAATATAGTTGTTTAAGAAAAACAATAAATTATATCTCTAATATATTTTCTTAATCTCAATTAAATTTTAAATTCTGAATCCACCTTATTAATACTTGAAGGATGAAAATATATTTTCACTTTTGCTCAAATTTCATCATAAAATATCACGATTTTCAATAAAACCTCATTGACGATGTTTCTAATTTCAGTTCAATTATATCAAGAGATGATCGCAATATCAAAAGAGGAATTACAAGCATTACTATATGCAATTCAACGTTATTCTTATATACTATGTCAAATGACCTGTATCGAACTAAATAATTTCTGCCTTGCCTAATCATTGGTTACTTAGAGATTAGAAGTTTATGTTTGCTTATTAGAAAGAGAATGCACATTCATTTGATCCTAATCCTTAATAGATGCTACAAATAAAGATTCAATCAAAGACAATCGTGAGCCAAGTTTTATTTTCTGAAAACAAACAAATATTCAACAAAAAAGAACAGGCCAGACTGCAGAAATCCAATAAATGCTATTCCAACAGATAGAGTTAAATGCGTTGAAAGCAGATGCGAATCTAGGATTTTTCGAACATGGGTACACCAAGTAAAATGTATTGAAGTGAGAATTGATCCTTAATCCTCAAGGTCAAAAGCTCAACATTTAACCATGTGGATCATTTAGACTTCTTGTAGTACGGGTGCAAGAATATAATATTATATAAAATCTTAAAAAATATACATATAAAATATTTAATTTTACGAAGAGACCACGGGTGCGACTGCCCTATTTTTTGGCTGTAAATTCGCCACTGGTTGAAAGATGACTGTTTACCTCAAAATGTTCGAAAGAAAAATATATTTGAAACTTGAAAGTAGAAACCAATAAAGAAGATGGGTTTAAATTAGTATTTCAAAAAGAATGGAGGGTGTTAAAAACTATTTTATATGATCAATCAAAGCTACATATAAAAGTTTGGGAAAGTTTGACATAGTACATCTAAAAATAGTCATAATTAAAACATCCATCTGTTGGAAAACTCTTTGATTAGAGACAGCACCAAAAAGGGACTATTCACTCCTACATACGTGTCACCCTTCGTCCTTACCAATTTCAGCCACTTGTCCTCTGCATACTACTTTCTTTGTCCCCTCCACACTCAAAAATCCATGCCCCATTTCCTTAAATCTTCCATTTTTCCATTTTATGTTCCTTGTTTTCTTGATTTTCCAGACACCCTTTTGCTGGAAACACAACATTCTCTTGTCATAGCTAACAGTTTTCTTGATTTGTATGACATCTTTAGTTGATTTTTTTGCAATTCTTGATGAGGGTTTTTTGAAATTTAGTGTAAAGACTTAATCTTGGAGATAAAATGCAGTTAAAGATTAGATTTTTCCATTTGGGTGTGGTTAAATTTGATCAAGAAATGTTTAAAAATGCAGAAAGATGTGGAAAGAGTTAGTTTAATAGTTCTTTTTTGTGTATGGTTTTACTATGGGTGATGCAGATGAGAGGAGGAGGAGAAGTAGAGTGGAGATGGAGAATCTTTCATTGGATACAAGTAGATTTTCAAGGGATTTGTTGCAAAGATTTATGGGAATTTCAGAAAAATCTGAACTTGAGAAAGTAGAGGATATAAATGAAGATGAGTTGAATCTTGGGTTGTCATTAGGTGGTAGATTTGGTGTTGACAAGAGTTCATCAAATTTATTGGTGAGGTCTTCTTCTATAGCTGCTTGTTTGCCAACAGTTAGAGATGATGATGCAGTGGTATCATCATCATTGTCACAATCAGTGAGTTATAATCCTAGCTTAGTGAGAACTTCTTCATTGCCAGTGGAGACAGAGTTACAATGGAGGAAAAGGAAGGAATTGCAGAGTTTAAGAAGGATGGAGGCTAAGAGGAGAAGATCAGAGAAAGTACAGAGGAATTTAAGGGGTGAGAAATGTATGGAAGATGAAAATAGAGGGACTGATCAGATGAATTTGAGAGGTGGTAATAATAATAATAATAAATTGGAGAAAGAACAGTTCTTGGCTACTGCAAGAAAGTTTGGTTGTAAGTTGCCAACATTGGCTGCTTTGGGGGCTGATGATATGGCAATGGCAAAAGGGAAAGAAAGTTACTTTCAAGAAAAAAAGAAACCAGCATCACAAGGGTCAATGGAATCCCAAGGTGGTTGTTCTTCAAGTATATCTGAATTGGAAAGCAAACCTGCACAAGGTACTGGCAAATTATTTATGAGTTCAACTTATATATATATATATATACACACTGATCATTTACTTATTTATTATATCCTACTTTGTTACTATTGTTTACTTTTCCTACAACTTTGATGAATGAATCAATTGCTTAGAGTTGAGAATCAGATAGAATTGCAATTTTGTTACTAGTACTACCTCCGTCCCAATTTAAGCGTCTTAGTTTGACTGAGCGCAATCTTATGGTTTTGAAGTTAAAGATGTGTATAGTTGTGTTGTTAAACTTGCCATGTAAGATGCTGGAATTGGAAAACTTACTAAATGTAGAAAAGAGCACTCTTTTTGTGAGAGAGTAAAAGTGAAGTAAGACGCTTAAATTGGGACATAGGGAGTGGTACATTTTACTTTTTACTTTGGTATTGAATTCTTGATCCTTCTTTGAGTAGTCTATTTTTGGCTAAATAGGGGGTGTCATCACATGTTACATTACTGTAGTGGAACAAGTTTAGTGCTTCTTGTTGAATTTTGCTGTCAAGATCCTTAATATCTTTTGTCTTTTACTTTTATCCATACCCACATGCATGTGTTCTTTCTAATTGTTATTTGCCATGTTCTTGATCCCAGAGATGTTTTTATTTGCACTTCCTTCAACTGGTGACATCTTAAGAGTTGTCGTTTGTGTCGAGTATTTTGGAGGTACTTCTTTGTCTGTCTTAGTTATAGAGCTAGAAATTCAATTCTTTAAGTTCTGAATTTTAGAATTACGACTTCAAGTGCAAGAGCGAATAACTGTGTAGGCGGCTTTTGGAACTCTCTTGTGGTTGCCACAAAGAAGATTTCATCCTAAGAAATGGAAAATAATAATAATAATAATAATGTACCCAAAAAACTGTTGAAATGTTTAAGATAAACAAGTTGGTGTGGTTGATAAACCAACTAGGCTCAAATTAATTTACTCCTTTCTTTTAATTCTCGTGGTTGTTTGATGCAGTACTAGTAGGTTAGAAGTTTTTATAAATTAATATATAGTGATATGGAGTTTTCTTTATGGAAATAATTTTCAACCACTATTTAATGCTTGTTCACTACCACTTATCTTATATAACTATAAAATTATCTTTAACATCTTAGACACCATAGGCATTCAAACATTGTCATATGACAGGAAAGGAGTATGACATTGGATAGTTTGGCTCGCACATTTATCATCTCTTTGGTACCATTACATGACGAAAAAAAGATCTTTTATTGGTGTGACAAAGGAAAACATAAGACACACTAAACAATGTAGGTTGGTTGGTAGAGAGTTAATTTGTAGGTAATTCTTGGTGCGTTAAGTAACCTTTCTGTATGGTAAAATTTCTGTTATTTATCCCGCAGTCGACTCTGCATGGTTACTTCAGTCTAATAAGTTCTTTAGCTTTCAAGTCTGAGAAGTTCTTAGCTTTATCTCACGCTGGGGCTTACATTCAACAATTTTTTGTACTAAAATTTAGCAGGTGTTTATATAAGAAAACAGACCAGATTTTGTGGATTATTCAGTCATATCAGATGCTTCTTGTTCCCTTTAGATTTGCACGTTTTGATATCTAAGCATTTACCATTCCCATAATATTGTAACTTCTGATGACTTCACTTGCTTATTTCTTGCTTCTCATCATTTTCATTTAATACGTTTCTGTATGGGATTTTTGTTATTTCCATTTTGGTCAGTTCTCTTTCTGTTGAGTAAGAATAAGAAACCTCTATGCTTACGTTGTCCAATGATAGATCTTCCAAGCAAACCTCTAGTAATGGTGTTTGTTCGACATGCTAATTGTGGAACGACGTGATTCAAAAGTTAAATTAGTCATTTTATGGGACAAAAGCTCGTACAAAAATGCTAGAAGAGATGAGCTTTCTGATGTTCTTTTTTACCATGCAAAACAAGATGATGGACCTAAATAAAAATTGAAGTTGTTCGTTGCTTGCATCGATGGAAAATCTTCGTAAGTTGAAACAGGTGCATTTCTCTATAGAGCTCTTTCTGACCAAAAGTTCCATTAACGGTATGTGTTATCATTTTCCGCGATGTCTGTGTTAAGACTATCATTAGGTTTTTGATGATATCAATCATGGGAACTTGTTTATGATGTGTCTCATCTGGTGGAAGAAAAAAGCCCAAAGTGCCTTTATCGAACTAAATTTTGTGAACAGATTTCAGATCAGTCTACTATTCAATCCCTAATTTCCATGCAGAAGTATATTCAATTGTTTATTTCCATATCAACTACAATTTCCTTAAAAATTCCAATTGTTATGTCGAGGAGGAGCCGATCAAATATCCTTCTGCTTCCTCTGCTCAGCTAGCTGTTCATCTTATGGCTGTGGAAGCACTCAATATGAGTTGGCTTGCCTCCTTTGGCCACATATACCTATTCCATTTTCTGGACCATATAATGATCTTAACTTGTAGTTGCTGATTAACAGAAACCATAAGTCATTCTCTTGCTCATTTTACAATTGCTGTGACCAATTTGGCTAGATGTCTGTAGTTTCTCCAGTACTAAATGCTTAAATCTGGATTTTAGACGATTAGATTTAATTCATTATACCTATGTAATCTCTAGAAAATAATCAACTGATGGGATGCGGGAAGGAGTTGAGCTGATAGCAGTAGTCATTTATGAGTAGTTTTTTTGTGATTTCTCATGCACTTCCCTTCCTAAGGGTGGTTATAACTAAGTTATGGAGTTAATAAATGAATTAAGGGTCACCCATGTAGGTGTTAAAAGGGAAAATAGGTGTTGTTTAAACAAAAGATGCCGTGTTTAAATACACATTTCCCCTTCCTTCAACGACACTTTCTTTTCTTTCTAAAAAGAAAATGATCAAAGCAGAGTAAACAGACAATTCTCTATTTCCAAAGGTTCCTGTGAAGTTCTCGTGTAGAATCTTCTGCAAAACGTGTCGGAACAACCCACTATAACAGGTACGATCATAGACTAACGTGATTCTTGTGGTATAATTTGTGTTTTATGACATATGATTGCACTATTTGTACTAATGAAATGTATACCATGATCCTGTGATGTGTCTTCCATCGTTGCTTTCTCTTCGTTCTTCCAATACATTGACAAATAAAACATTCCTTGCTTGCAGGGTCAGCTGATGCAAGCCCTTCTAGTATCCAATCATTACAGAGTAGAGATTTCGGAAGCAGAACTCTAGGAGGAGAGGTGGAAACTAGTCCATCTAACACAACGAGAAGTCGAGTGCAAGAAAGTGAGGCAAAAGCGTTGGGAGACATGCCGTGTGTTTTCACAAAAGGAGATGGTCCTAATGGGAGGAGAATAGATGGTATATTATACAAGTATGGTATGGGAGAAGAGATTAGAATTATGTGTGTATGTCATGGAAGTTTTCTTTCACCAGCTGAGTTTGTGAAGCATGCTGGAGGCAGCGACGTCGCGCACCCTCTCAAGCATATAGTTATAAAACCCAATCCTTCTCCCTTTCTATGAGCACAAAATGCAACATGAGGTCTAATCATGCTACTTCAGTCGTATGCTTAACACATGCAAGTTGATCAGTTCGCCCTTTAGAAATAGGTTGTAATCCCTTTTGCCCTTTACTTGTTTCTTTTAATCTTTCTCATCATGAGGACTAACTTATAAGTATCTATTTACTTGTGCACATTTTTTTTAATGAAATATGGAGCAATGGAACTTGAGCATTGTCATAAGAGATTTCAGGTTCTAGGTGTAGAATTAAAGTTTACTGAGGAGTACTTATTATTATTCTGGTGTCGATAGGTGCATGTCGGATCTTGTTGCATGTTTTGGAGGATTTGATGCGAGTGAGATAATATATTGAAAAAGTTCGAACAATATAGCTGAGGAATTACGATACAATATTGTATAGTAATATTGAGGTTAGGGAGTGGACATTGTGAAGATGTATAAGACGGTTGTAAAGGAATATATGTCAATTCGTCTTACATGGGACAAGCAATTCAATTATGGTCTATTGCATCGGAAGTAATTTTTAGTGATAATTAATTAATGATAATAGTTTAATTATCGCTAAATATGAGGCAAATTACTATTGACAATTACATGTTAGCAGTACTCTTTGTAAATGAGGCTAAACTTAAACTTTATAGTGATATTGGATTTAGTAGTAAGTAACTAAAGTCACTAAAGACTCCACTAAAGTTTCTAAAGATTCGAGCATTCTTTATTAATGTGCATATTTATTATCGCTTAAAGTTATTTTTTTATTGTTGTAGTCATGGAGGGGTTAAAGTGAAGTTAGCTCAAGCAATTAATTTATAAATTTTAGAATTTTAGAAAAGTCAATATGCATATTTAATATCGGTCGATGATATTTGAAAATAAATAAAGTCTTAAAATCATAACTATTTCAGTCTTGTAAAGAGAAAAAAAAAATGATTGCTGGTATAAATGATAATATCCTGTTTCACTCGAGGTCAACCTTGGTTAGTTTCTCATATTTGGCCATAAAGAGCCAAATAATAATATTAACACAAATTTAGGTTATATATCACAAAAGGAGCTAATATAATTTATTAGCTTTTGACCTTTAATTCTGATCAAAAGTAAAATTTGGTTGACTCTCGAAATTCTAACGATATCACATAAATTGAGATAAAAAGAGTTAATAATTTCATTATCTTTAGATTAGTCATCACCTTACCACAACCTTTCCTGTATTCGAACTTGAGACCAGTTATACTTTACGACTCTCGTAAAAGCCGAGTTTATTTCATTTTATATGTTTAGTACTTTTTCTTCCATTTAAGAAACATTAGTACATGAACTAAAATGTGCATTCAATGACTTGACACAACAACTATGATGATTTCTCAAATCATTTTATTGATATGTAAAATATAACATCATATATCATTCATCCATCAGTATATAAAACTTTAAACTAAATCTAACTATGTATAAAAAAAAAAGCAAAGTAAAACTATAAGAGTCTTAAGTTACTTTCTCTATACTTATTCTTTGATGATGGATGAATTCAGAATCTCCATTGTTTTAAGGCACAAGATCAGGTTGAAGATTCTTCAGCTGCTCGACGACTTGAATCATCCTCGGCCTGTTAGGAAGGTCTGCTGTACACTTGAGAGCCAAATGCAGCATGTCCTTCAACTTTTCCTCAGAATCTGGTTCCCATAAACTTGTATAGAAGATATCTTCTATCTTGTCATCGCGCAACATCATGTTTGCCCATGAAACAACGTTGAATCCATCCTCATACACAGAAAAAGAAGGATCTAATG
This sequence comes from Solanum piurae, assembly GCA_029582685.1. Taxonomy (NCBI): domain Eukaryota; kingdom Viridiplantae; phylum Streptophyta; class Magnoliopsida; order Solanales; family Solanaceae; genus Solanum; species Solanum piurae. The sequence continues at coordinate 10,512 of JAJOOO010024828.1, forward strand.
CTCGTTTGTCTGAGAGAAGCTCTAGCAGGACGACACCATAGCTGTAAACATCAGCCTTGTCAGACACACGACTTGTTAAGGCGTATTCTGGTGCAACATAACCAAATGTTCCTGCTACACTTGTGGTGCTGCTGGTGCCTGTTCCCATGATCCTTGATAAACCAAAATCGGACAAATAAGCGTTTAACTCATTGTCCAATAGGATATTACTAGGCTTGACATCCCGGTGTATAATACGTGGATCACACTGATCATGTAGAAATGATATAGCTAAACCAATGTCCAGGGCAATTTTATGCAACACTTTATAGTTAAAAACTCTGTTTGCTCTCTCGTGTATGTATTTCTCTAAGTTGCCTCCCGGGAGAAAGTTGTATACAAGGAACATATCGATGTCACTTGTATAATACCCAATCAGTGTAATGAGATTTGGGTGGCTTATGGTCCCGAGGGTCTGAATTTCTGCCTCGAACTGGATAGCTCCTTGACATCTTTCAGTTAGGAGCCTCTTAACAGCCAGTGTAAGTTCAGAGGAGATTTCTACCCTATACGTTGAACCAAATCCACCAGTTCCAATGCAGTAGCTCCAGCTAAAGTGTCTAGTTGCCTGAACAATTTTTTCATAAGTTAAAACTACTCCAACGTCATTGAAGATTGTAATATCGCTTACTTCAGGTGATATTGAGGCTTCAATTCTAGGATCTGATGGCTTCTTCTTTACGTTCTTACACAAGGCAACGAGGACAGCAAGAGCAGCAACAAAAACAAGAGTTAGAGATACTGCACCAGCAATCTCTAAGGCAGTAAGTCCTCTCTTACCATTTCCAGACTGATTAGACCCTTGTGGAGGAGCTGCAACACTTTGGGACTCATTTGATTGTGGACTCATTGGTGGTGCTAAAGCCAACGACATCCTTGGCGTGACTGAAAGAAAAGAGTTTCCAAGAAAGCTACACCTTCTTATCATCTTATTATCTGATGAAAACGATAAGTTGTTGTTGCATACATGAAGTGATGTCAGATTCTCCAAACTTGAGGGAATCTCACCAGTAAATGAATTGTTGTTAAGCAATAGAACTTCAAGCTTTCGAAGCCCTCCAAGCTCAGAAGGGATCACACCAGAAAATGCATTCGAGTTCAACAGAACTGTCCTTAAGTGGCTACATTTCCCCAATACATGCGGAATTTCCCCTTGTAGGAAATTAAATGACAAATCTAAATGCTCAAGATCCCTGCATTTAACTCCAAAGTTAACAGGTACACGTCCAATCAATCGATTAAACGATAAATTCAGCACCTTTAACTTGTCAAAACCACCAATGTACCCTGGAATGACATCATTTACACCATTTCCTGCTAAATTCAATACACTCAAACACCTACATTTTGCTAGAGAAGGTGGAAACCTCCCTACAATTCTGTTAAATCCCAAGTTAAGAACTCTCAGCTTTCTCAACCTCGTAAAATTATAGCTCGAAAATTCCCCCTGAATGGCATTCCCTTCCACATCAACAACTTCAAGATTCTGTAATTCCCATATCTGAACTGGAATTTCACCAGTAAGATCATGAAATGGAAGAGACAGAACCCGAAGCTCCTCGAGATATGCAACAGCATGAGACAGATTCCCAACAAGTTTATTAGCATTAGTACTGTTACCTCTGATTCTCAACTCTGAAACTCTTGATGAATTCGCGTTGCACGACACTCCATACCAAGAACAGTAGCTGGAATTGTCTGATTTCCAGCTCAACAAAATCCCAAAAGGATCAATGAATGATTTCTTGATTTCCAACAAAGCCATTTTCTCAGAAACAACAACTTCATCTTCTCCATAAGCTGAAAATGAAAAAGAAGAGAAAGCAAATGCCATTAAGAACAAAATCAAGATTCTTGAAAACTGCATTTTCATTGTCAACAACACAACCCCAGATGTCAAAATCATGTCTTTAAGCCTCAGTTTTCAAATTCAAACACAAAGAAACAATCTTTTTGGAAAAAAAAAAAAAGATTCTTGAATTTGAAACTACAAAAAAAAGACGTAACAAATATGAAATTTCTTCTTCTTCTTCTTTTACTAGTGACTAACTGCTCTAATGTGAGATGTTTTATTACTGTATAATATTTTTTTCAAACATGTGTTATTTATACTGTGAGTAGATCCTCATTGGGTCGAAAAGTGGACTTTTAGAAGCTTTCTAGGGTCCCTCATACTTTTAGTCGCCATGTAACGCTTTTCAAAGTCAATTTGACTATTATATTAGATTATGTTAACTTGATATTTTAAAATAAACATTTATATACTTAAAAACCATATAGAAAATACAATAAATTGTAAATAGAAGTTCATATTAATATGATGGAAAAAGACATTTAAAAAGGTTAGTCAAAGTTAATATAGTTTGACTGTAAAAATATAAGAGGGGAACGTCCTCATTGGTCTAGTGGTTTCTGACGTGGTCCAATGATAACTCTCCACGTGGACTCATGGAACGTCCTCATTGGTCGATTATTTTGGAGAAAATAAGAAAATTAGAGGGGAAAATAAGATTTGCCTTTTTAAGGTTTGAATTTTTTTGGGAAAATTGAATTTACTTCCCTAAAAAAAAAAAAAAAAGAGGAAAGGGGAGATGCTACTTACTGTAAAAATTAACTAGAAGCAAGTAATTAATTAAGATAAAAAAAAACTGGAAAAAAGGAAAGATTGTGAATAAAATGGTAAAAAGTAATAAATATTTTTTGATTGCAACCAAATGGGAATATGGAATGTAAAAGCCAGTTTCACACTGTAAAAAAAAACATTTAAGGGATGTTGTCAAATATAAATTCTTGTAAATTAGTGTAACTGAAACAAATCATGTTATTTAATATTTGTTGCCAAATCTGAAAAGAGGAAAAAGCTTAGTTAAGTGTAATTCAGCTCATATATAATAATATCCTTATTTCATTTATATGTATAATTGTGTTTAATTTACCTAGAGCATGTTTGAATTTACTTATTTTAAGTTATTTTTTAGTTTTTGAGTATTTGATTTTAAGTTCAAATAATAAAAATAAGTCAAAAGTTAATCCAAACAGGTCGCTAGATTCTTTTCCACGATATTGATGAAACTACTTGTTGGATGAACTCGTACTTTTGTTTAATTATAATTGAGTCGTTCTTATTATATCTATTTGTTCAATTACACATTAATTGAGGGACCTCAATTAACAGTGTCGTTATATCTTGCTTTACTCGGAAAAAATTGTGAGATTAAGGTTTAGGTGACTTAAGATTTAAAAGTGGAGGTCAGAAATAACAAATTTTGACACGATCTAGTGAATAGATTAATTGGTTAGCTAGGGTTCATCTGAGAGAACAACGCCAAAAAATTACTTCACTTGATCAAGAGATATTTGTGGTAAGAAAAGATTCATAATCGATAGAGATTAGTTAAGATTAGTTCTTTATAGGATTCAACTTTAGACTTTTAAACAAAGCAAATATATTCTTTGTGTCATTTAAACTCCTAATATACTAGCTACCAAAATAAACTTTGATATATTATATATGTAAGAGCAAGGAGAAGATATAAATCCATAATAAAACTCACAAGCATTAGTGCAGAAGAAAAGATTGCACTACCTCTCTATGTTCTCCTTTACAACCTTTTCTGTCCCAACTTGAAAAAGGAAAGAAATAGTTGCACAATGAACTAAGTAATGTGAGGAAAACAAATATATCTAAACCTAAAAATATCAAAATATTAGATATTGTTTAATGCTTGAGTACTAGAGCACCTACTATGAAATTTATACATATACTTTAACTTCTATATTCTCATGATTCTACAGCATGCTAGCAATTTTAATGAATGAGTCGGAAGTTGAAGGAGGGGTTAGATGTCACGTTCTCAGCAACATCTAGAGCGCGGTTGAAAGAAGGGAATGAACCACACGAACCAAGAGATCGAGGCTGAATGAGGTATAATGGTGCTCAGGTTATCCTTTTTCCACATATACAGTACTTCCTCATCCTTCAAACTGCACAGATTGAAAAAGTTGGTCTTATCAGATTTCTACAATGAACCGCTATTGAAAGAATCGTTGGAATGTGATCGATCACTACATGTCAATATCATGTCGTTAGATGAAGTTGAAACAGTAAATGAAAAGGTGGTGTATGTATACCTGGTAAGATGGGATCATGTAATAGTTCCCTCAAAGCAGAATGCGCGGCTATAGTGCAGTACAGAGTTTTGCCAGGTCAGGCACTTGCAATGGCTATGCCAGATTGGATATTAGCAGCAGCAGCGTAGCGAGGTTAAACACTTGCATTTGCAACTCGGCCATTTGCAGCAGCCAACAGGTATGCTTGGCCACTTACAAGAGCAACTTGAGAAGCTTGGACACTTAAAAGAGCAACTCGAGCAGCTTAACCACTTACAAGAGCAACTTGAGCAGCTTAACCACTTACAAGAACAACTCGAACAGCTTGGCCACTTACAAGAACAACTTGAGCAGCTAAACCACTTACAGGAGCAGCTTGGCAACTTAAAAGAGCAACTCGAGCAGCTTAACCACTTACAAGAGCAACTCGAGCAGCTTGGCCACTTACAAGAGCAACTCGAACAGCTTAACCACTTAAAAGAGCAACTTGGCCACTTACAAGCGCAACTTGAGCAGCTTAACCACTTACAAGAGCAACCTGAGCACTTCAATGAGCAGCTTGACCAAATACTACAAGAACAGCATGACCACCAAGAAGACTTTTCTTTCCTACATAGACAGGTCGTATTCTATATCAGCTAAATCACAATATTAGGGAAGTAGGAACTTCCATTTGCAAGCCCATGTACTCAAATAGGATATACTAAAATACTAGTCCATGAGACATCAAAGAATACGTGAACAAAGAAACCTAAAATCACCAATTTCTTTAGACCAAAACCCGTTGCATCAAAACCTGACTGGCCATGAGATCTTCTTTTAATTTGATACAAACTACCTTATTAGTTGAGATTTTTTATACAACAACAACAGCAAAAACCAGCATGCAAATAAATTATGCAGAGATTATTTGTAGTACAGAAAAGTATGGATATTTTTCTTGTTAAGCAAAGAGATCCTCTAATTGGAAATTTTGTAATACCTTTCAAGCTAAGTTAATTGGCCATATTAAATGATGCACTTTAAGTTTCTTCTCAAGCCAAGTTTGTCACCAATTTTTGTAATCACTAATCCTTAACTTGGATAGCCAGTTACAAATATAGTCTGATACATTCTTACTGCTTGTCTGTATTCGTGTTCTGTCATCTGCTACCAAACACATATTAATTAGCGATAGTCGTCTCTGTGTATTAGTGTACTATAAGTACCCACAAGCCGCATTTTTAACATTCTTCTTGAAGTGCATTGATTGTGGCCTTCGTGTATATTTCAAGTTTCATTAATAGAGGTGCTATCTTTATATGTATATATACATTAAATAAAAAAACACGTAACTAACTAATGAGCAAAGCAGATTGTTTCTTTGTTTAACTCAGGAAAAACCCAAAGGAGAACGTTACTCACATTGGAGTTGCAGAACACGTGCCATTCCCATCAGAAGGGCGAACAACGCTGCCCCTAAAGTATACATTTCCATCGGGGTAGCCAATTGCAGTAGAACGGTTTATGTTCTCCCCTACTTTCATTTCCTCTCTAAAACAGACTATTCTCTTTGTTGCTTCATCTGAACTTCCTGTTGCTGATGGTTTGTTTACGACATCTACTTTCCTTTCTTTATCAAACATCTTTTTCTTATGTTCTCCTCCTTTTGTAATTGGCAAAGTCTGCCTAAACCTCGTTAGCTCAGACTTATTGTTTTTTTCATTTTTGTCTACTTCTGTGCAGTTGTCTCGTTTTCTGGCCCGTTTCAAATCTCCATCAGTCATCATAATATCATCCCTTGCAGGACTACCATTTCCAGGAGTGTGTATACTGAACAATGATTCGGTAGAAGCAGCGCTCCATTCCTTAGAGGATGAATCCTTACTCCCAAAAACGGATGAGGGAATTCTATTGGGATCAAAACCTGCCTCCCGTTTCATTACCTGTATAGAAGGAGATTGTGATATCGTCGAGAATTCAGATTCATGAGTGACATCTGAAACCTGTGAGGTGGAACTTGTAGACGTCGTTTTTGAGGATTCTTTCAATTGATTACATGTAACACTTTGAGATAGAAGTTTTGCATCAGAATGAGATTTGGAAGATGCTACACCTGATGAGGCAGAGGTGAATATTGTTTTTGGATCCACTTGGATGTAATCATCTGAAGAACCGTCTGATGAGGATGTCGAGATGGAAGGGGAATATTCTGAAGTTTTAGAAGATCCTGTTTCACTTTCATCTGACGTGGTATCTGCATCTCGTCTTCCTTCACTCTCTAAGTCAGAATCCATCAGTAAAGTTGGCTGAACAAAGGCCTCTACTCTTTTTTTTCGGTTACTGGTGCATCTGTTATCGCCTCCACTTACATATTTACATCCATTACTGAAACACAATTAAACATCACCTTCAGAATACCATCTACTAAGACGCGCAAAGAGATTTCAGTTAAAGCAATAGAACCGGGGACACACACAAAGATGCATTGTTGTTTGAAGGGTAATGTAACATCCATAACAAGCATCTTTTCGCGCATAAATCCACTCGAGATGGAGAGGACGAGCACCATTTCTCAGGTTCAGCTACTATATATCTTAGCTTTTTAATGCAGAATGGTGAAGTTATTATTATAATCTAAGCTGCGAGGACTCTTAACTTACGATACCACACCAGACTTTTGAAGAATCTGGCACACACATGTTGACTTTTCTTAAGAGTCTGAGCAACATAGATTATAATAGAATGCACATGGAGAATAAAAATATCGCATATGAAAAAACAAAGATCGCATATTTACTCCATCAAGAGGGAATGCATTTCATCCACACACAAAATTTTAAATGGTGTTGATATGTTTTCAAATTTACAATATACCATAACCACCGTTTTACATTTCATAATTTCTCCACAATCATGGATAGAACACAATTGACAACTTCAATTGCCTCGGATCTTCAGAACTCCGCGTCTGATTCTCCAAAAATGCATTACTTTTCGAGGATTCAATACATGTCAAACAACATTTTTGGAGGATTCGAGCAATATAGACAACTATGCACCCTATAGAAGTTCCCTTAACAAACTTTACCAAATTTTAACAAAAAATGAGTTTTAATAAAACACAGATATCACTTCAAGGATTTATAATAACATCTGACACAAAAATAAAAATTACCTCACATGAAGCAGCTCCAGTAAACTGTTTCACAAAAATATCAATTCCCTGAAGAAAAAAATTATTATTATCAACATGATTAAAACACAATATTTGAGATAAATCACAAAAAAAATTTGAAAAAAATGAAAGCATTAAGCCAAAAAACATTAATGATCAAAAGCAAGAAAAGGAAAAAAAAATCTTGAAATGGGAATTACCTAATTGAAATAAAATAAAACAGATTCATACAATTTGAATTTTTTATTTGTTTCTGAATATTCATACAAATAAAAAATCTTCAAATTTGAATTTTTTTTAATTGTTTCTGAATATTCATACAATTTAAGGATTAGGGTTTTGGAGAAAAAAAATAAGAGAGAAGAAATATAATTAGTTTCGATTTCCAAATTTCATAAAAATAACTAACTTATTTATCTTCTGTTGGCGCCAACAATATTCTATTAATATTATTTATAATTACACATAAATAGTAAATTCATCTCTATGGTCAATATTTATTAAAAGGTTTGACTCTTTCTCTCTTCTTCTTTTTTTAAAAAAAAAGTAATTTTAATCTTTTAAGAAATCAGGTTGACTAATGAAATTTAAGCAATAGTAAATATGTTATGGAAAAAAAATTAAATATTATTTCATTTCTTACTCTCTTTTTTTTAATCAATCTAAAAAAGAATGGCTTTTTCCTTTTGATATATGTTTATTTTAACTTTTCACATGACATTTTTAAGATCGTGTTAAGTTAAAATCAGACAACAAATTAAAATCTAGGAAGTGTGATGATCAATATTTGTGTGATCATGATATTGTAATAGGAATCTCAAAATGACCAAGATAATTTTTTTTAATGAACTTTTTCCTTTTTTTGATATATTGAAAAAAGATTTGAAAAATTCATAACCGTTCATATGCTTCATATATTCAACAATTGTAGAAATTGTAATGCATTTGCATTTAAATATAAATATCAGGTAATTAATAATTATATAAAATAATACTTTAGTTAATTTATAAGTATTTTGTAATGTATTTGCAATTAAATATCAGGTAATTAACAATTACTAATATAGGATAATATTTTAGTTGATTTAGAAGTGTAAAATATATACCTAGCTGAAATAAAGAAAGAATTACTAATAAAAAAAATTCATTGATTTCAGATTTTAAGTAATAATTAATAGTAACTATACAAGACAATATTTTAATTAATTTAAAAGTGTAAAACATTAGGACTTCTTACCTAATTAAAATGAGGAAAGACTCAATAATAGTAACAAATTTCATTTATTTCAGATTTTCTTTTACCGTCCATTTTTAGTTGTCATGTAACGTTTTTTCGAAAGTTAATTTGACTAATTTTTATAGTAAATTACATTAATTCGATATTTTAAACAAAAAAAAATAGATATTCAAAAACTATAAGAAAAATACTATAAATAACATTTTTTTGCATATTAATATGTTGAAAAAATACATCGTAAAATATTAGTCAAAATTCTTATTGTTTGACTCTAAAATAGGAAACCATGACAATTAAAAGTAGGCATACGAATAGAGTAATTAATAATTATAATAAGGAAAATTTCAAAATATTAGGTCAATAAAATTATACAAGATAGTATTTATTTTATTTATAAGTGTAAAATAATAGAATTTCTTACTTAGTTGAAATAAGAGCACTTACAAATAAAAAAAAATCATTGATTTTGTATTAGGTAATTAATAATTATAGAAGGTAATATTTTAATTAATTTAGAAGTGTAAAATATTAGTACTTTTTACATAGTTAAAATAACGAAAGGCTTAGTAATAAAAACTTTCATATATTTCGATTTTTTCTATTATTAGGTATTTAAAAATTATATGGGATAATATATTAATTGTTTTGGAGGTTTAACATATCAGGTGTTGTCACCTAATTGAAATAAGGAAAGAATTACTAATAAAACATTTCATTGGTTTCAGATTTTCTATTATTAGGTAACAAATAAATAATATCTTAACTGATTTAGAAATGTAGTAAAATATTAGGATTTCTTAACTAATGAAATAAGGAAAGACTCGATAATAACAAATGCTGTTGATAATGGATTTTCTATTATTAGGTAATTAATAATTATACAAGAAAATGTTTTAATTGATTTAGAATCTGAATATTAACACTTATTACTTTATATTTTCTATTTCCTTTATAATACTACTAAATACTAGCCGTTACTTTAGGAGATCCTAATAATTAATTATTTTCTCCTTCATTTCTCACTATCTCTATCAAATGTAATGCTTTTTTTTTTATCTATAAAATATTGATACAATTTTTCTTATAATATCGTTAAAAACCTTGATTGTAGTTTATCATTGAAAATTGCTGTTTTCTTTGTAATTCAATACTCCATAAACGAGGTTAGAATCTCAACCCCTTGTATTCTTTTAGTATGTTTGTCTTGACATGATTAATTATTTTGAAATTATGAATTTGTAAAAATATTAGTGTACGAAATATTTTTACAGGATCATGTAGATTTTATGTAGGAATAACAATGGAGCGGTGTAGGGGCAGAGCATTGCCCTGCATTACACTTTTAACTTTGATCTACCTGCCCCACATTCATCCGTCCCACCCTGCTTATCTTAAAAGATATCTACAATTCTGAACTTGATTTGTCAATTAATAAGTTCACAATCACATTTTACTATAGAAAAATGGAATGTACTTTCTTCCTAACCACTTTCAAGCGAAATATATTTTACATAGTAGATTCTATCTCAATCAAGGTTTGTACTTATTAAATTTATATTTTTAAGATTTAAATTTTGAATGTGTAATGGTGTGTATGTACAATTTTTATAAGATTATCTATTATTTTAAACTAATCATTATTTTATTTTTATACTATAAGTAGCAAAAATGAACACTTTCATCAACAATAACAAGTCGAGCAAGAAAAAAGTGGTGTTCGTAATGGGAGCAACAGGAACAGGAAAATCTCGTCTTTCTATTGACCTTGCCATTCATTTTCAAGGAGAAATTATTAACTCTGACAAAATGCAAGTATATAAGGGACTTGACATAATTACCAACAAGATCACGGACATTGAGAAACAAGGGGTACCACATCATTTACTAGGTAAATATTTATTCGCGCTCAATATTTATACCAAGTAACTACCCAGACAATTTAGGATAGTAGTTATATATTCAAGTGAAAAATGCATGTTATTATTTAAAAAAAAATTATGTTAAAATCGTGATGTCTAAGCAATTTAATTGTGGTGATTACATATTTGGTGAGGATGAATATTATTTTTTTAAAATTTATTTCTTATTAAATGTGGTGTTTGAGGATTAACTTGCACGTACTTCAACTAATTTTGTAAGGTATTTATTATTTTTCATGGACTTAAGTATCGGTGATTTTTTTTATCAAAACTTGAATATATGAAAACAAATATCTAGTGTTTCATCTTTAGAAATTATCTCTTGTTTTGATCAATTGAAGATTTAAATGTGAAACGTCATAATTTTTTATTCACCTAATTGAATATGCATGCTATTTGACTATATTTATAACTATGAGCATGTAAATATAAATATTATTTGAAGTGAATATTGATTGCTCATTAATCTTTTTCATACTTGCAAGGTGAAATTGAGCCAGATGCTGACTTCACGGCAAATGACTTTTGTATTCAAGCCATTATTTGTATAGAAAGGATTTTGAAGTTAGGAAATATTCCAATCATCGTTGGAGGGTCAAATTCATACGTTGAAAAACTTGTGGAAGACTCTGTATTCATGTTTAAATCTAATTATGATTGTTGCTTCATCTGGATTGATGTTGCCGCCTTACCTGTTTTGAACTCTTTTGTTTGCCAAAGGGTTGATCAAATGGTCCATGCAGGTCAGTTTCTTTTCATTTTGTATAATATATGATTCATTTAAGATTATAAACTCATACATAACCTTTGTCATGTCTTTTTTTTAGTATCTACACACTTATAATATGATAATATACAAGTCAATTTGTATGAGCCTCAATATCTTTATTGAATATTATTTTTGGAGAATAAACACATGACATTTGACTTGTCTTTTACCATACATATACATGTTTATATATATATATAAACTTTTAAATAACTTGATAAAGTAAAAAAATATTACACAATCACTCTATCGAAACTCTTGAATTAGATTTTAAAAAATGTAAAAAATTGATTTCATCTTTATCATCTAATCTTTCTTTTAATTTAAACAACAACAATGCACTATTATGTAAATCAAACCATCAAACCTTATGCCGATGAAAAATAATTATTTAATATTTTTATTAATATATTTTTTTTTTATACTTTTTGTATTTTCAAATCTATGTCCAAATCAATCAGATAACTTTTAAAAATTTATATCGCATGCAGGATTAGTGGATGAAGTACGAAAAATATTTGTTTCAGATGCAGATTACACAAGAGGAATTCGCCGGTCTATTGGTGTTCCTGAAATGGACAAGTATTTAAGAGAAGAAAATAAACTAGACAATAATGAAGTATCTAAAAAGAAGCTTCTTGAATCTGCAATTGAAGAAATAAAGCTTAATACATGCATATTAATATGTCACCAACTTGAGAAAATTCGACGATTGAAAAACGAGAAAATGTGGCCATTGAATTATATTGACGCAACTAATGTTTTTCGAAAAATTGGAAAAGAAGGTGTTGATAATGCATGGAAGGAAATTGTATCGAAACCTAGCTTGAAAATAGTAGAAGAATTTCTCAAGTATGATGGTGACAAAATAAATCATGTTGAGGCTGCATAAACAAATATTACTATATTTAAGTGTTTCTATTAAAAGGAATTTTATTTCAATTATTTTCTTTAGATTAAGGTTGTGAAATAATAAAGTGAAGATCCATCTTTCTATTTATTATATTGATCTCTTATTTTGTTACAATTGCCCGTTAGATTGTTAGTTAAATGATCACAACTTAAAACTACGGAAAAAGGCTTAAATATGTTATAAAACAATTAATAATGATTAATCTATTCCATTTGTTTAAAAATAGGCTAATCTATGTTAATTTTGTTATAAAAATAGTTCATTCATGTCATTATTTTTTAACAAAAATTATGTCTGATATTTTGCAAAAATAATTTATGCTACGTTGCCTCTTATTAGAGGTTCATGTCACCTAATTACTTTAGTTATCTTGAGAAAATAATTTTTCATGATCACTTATAATTTGAATAGATAAAAATGATATATATTTCTTTTTCAAATTTCTCTTGTTTTGTTTTGTAGATTTCTTATATGTAAAAGCAACATAAATTTAACATTGTGATGGAAATTTCCCATCAACCAATGACATAACTACCCTCGATCAAAAAGTGCTAATTGAAACTCTTTTGTTAAAAAATTTCATCAAGTAGATAGGTAAAATAATCTGTTTTTATACAAATTACTGTAATAATAAAGTTTGACGGTACATATGATATATTTGTGCACTTCCATTATATTGAGCATTAATTTATACAACTCTCTCCCAGTAATTATATCAATTTCAATTACCTGGCTATTATCCAAATCATATTGAGTAAGCTAAAAAGGAGGTAATTGACTTCTATCGTGTTTTAATACGAAGTACTAGAATTTTATTCAATAGTTAACACAAATACATAATTTTAAAAATTACAACCACAAAAGTATATATTTAGTAGCTTATAATATAAAACATAGTGTCATATTCAACACAATATACTTTATGCCTATAATTTTTAATTTTTTTTTTGCTTAAGCTTTATGTAAACCAATATTGCCACCAATGCAATACTTCTCATTGCAGCTTGTCATGCAAGTTCCAAACTTCTCATTATCTGCAAAATTAATGAATAATTAGGATTGGAGCATGGAAAATAAATATACTGAATGTCTCAAATATATTTAAAGCTTCTTATATTAATGTTTGGCTTTAGATCATCAATTTTGTTGAGTTGATCTGACTACCTAAACATAAAATAAGAACGCTATAATATGTTTAAATTCGACTGAATAGCTAGCAAGAGTACAAGAAGTGTTAGTTACATATCATATTTGGTAATGAGAAATTTGTAACAATAGCCAAGAAACATCCAACGTTACAAACAGTTTCCACCTTATAAGCAGTATTAGCTGATCTAATAAAATAGCAATTCTTAACACAATTAAAATAGCAGGCAGAATTTTTACCACAAAATTCCTTACTCTTAGGAAGTGGAAACAAACACTATAGTAGAATAGTTCAACATCTAATTGTATTGAATAAGGGTCCATACACTAATAACAACATTGCCTTTGTTATTCTCATTATAACATTGTTTGACTAAATTCCAGAGTACCCGAGTTTTCGATAGCAAATAAACTAAGGTGTATAGATGGTGATCGATATCTACATACATAAACATCAATACATGTATTAATTCGATTTGCGTTTCCCTGCAGATGCCATGAGGATTGCAACAGCTGCTATGAACATGATCAACATTCCTGCAAGAAGCGTATACGTTCTTCCTGATGATCTTCGATACTCTCCGAACAATATTACACCCCAAAATGTGCTCACAAGAGGCAGTGCCTGAACAAATTAAACATCAAAATCAAACGTTGAATAACTAATACTAAACGCATTGGTGGAAATTTGGTAAATGCACAAACCTGAACAGCATCTGCAGCTGCATATCCAGCAGCTTGACCTCCCATAAATTGAAGACCATTTCCAAAGCCACTCAAAAGTCCAGCCAAAAGAGCCCAACCTCTGCCATCCCAATCATTCACGTAACACATCACCGATGATTTAGGTGCATTTAGTACAGGACGATACAAGAACGTGAAGTTCAGAATCGTTGCCAGTAAAGAACTGGAAACTGAGAAGTAGAAAAACGCCGTATAGACACTCAAGTGAGGAACTCCATCTTTTAGAGTATGCCACTGATCATTTGTAGCCAGGTTGAATGCAGGGGAAAACAGAGAAAGATAAGCTCCAGCAAAGAAGGTAATAGCTAGACCAATGTAAGTTCTCTTCCCAAAAACCTACAATTGACAATCTAACAGATTACGCGTGTTTTTTCCAGTGTGTACTAGATTAACAAATCAATCAATTATGCCTCAATCCCGAGGAGTCTGGATCGACTGTCCATTTCACTGGATTACTATAGAAACACAAGTTGGAGACTGAATTTTGATACCAATTACTAGAAAATTTGAGTAAGAATTTCTAACCTTCATTGCCCTTTTGTTCTCAACTTCTATAAGGAACAGCGCAGTTCCGGCCTTTGCCTTCTCCTCTACATTCTCCAAGTCATTCATATCGACTGCAGAACGTCTATACATTTAACTAAAAAGGCAAAATCCACCAATCTGATAAAAAAATGGAGAAGACATGAACTTCAAAATGTTCCAGTAGCTAAAGTACCTGTATTTGTATTTGTTCGTTCAGAGTCGGTAGCATCTTTTGTCCTGCCAAAGATGAAACCAAACTAAAATCAATCGTGGAATCTTACATATATATGTGGTGTGAAATCTTCAACAGACTTTCCACATATCCTGCCCTCGAGGAGCTAGTGACTTCGAAAGAGAGGGGGAATATGGCACAAGAGATGTAAAACACGCAGTCTTCCCTCCCTGTCTGGAGAATTCAAAATTGCAATATGTTCTTGAACTGATGCATACCCAACCCCGTTGTTAGAGTCATTTGAAAAATACTCAAGTTTTTCTTTGTTATCAGCTGCGTTGGACGCATGAACAGCTGAGCCTAGACAAACAGCGATCAAGAAGCATCCAACGCCAGGAAAAAGAATCTCTGCTTTGTTAATTTTGTCATCAAGGTAATAATTCAACGTCGTTCCTGCCATAGCCAAAGCAAGAACACACAACAAACTCCAACTTACTATTGATATCAGTAAAATGTAAATCACTCAGGTTAATATGATACCTATAACAACCGTAATACTTGCAGTGATGACCTCGGTGACTGATAAACCAACGAAAGCCCATGCATATTGAGTTGAAAGGTTTCCAAGACTGAGGACCACACCTCCAGCAATCGCAAACAAGACGCTAGGCCAATTGTCCTGCACCTTTCATCCATAAAGAAGCTATGTCAGCAAGGATCACAATTCTAATTCTTCGATTTAATCAATCAGAATACATATTTAATCATTGCTTCAGCATCAAGAATCTCTTGGAAACGCGGAAAAGTTAAAACTATTAAGCCAGAAGAACATAACACATTAACTATACTCTACGTTAAGTCGAATAAGTCCAACATGTAAAACTCCATTCATTCCAAATGACAAACAATATCAACAACAATAACACAATTACATCTTAATACCAAACTAGTTCAAGTCGGCTATACAAATCCTCTAATCTCTATATCCATGAACTTAACTCACACCCTAAAAGCTAGCTCAAAGGGAACAGGATTGACCAAGCCTTATAAAGAGACCAAACATTTCATTGACTACTGATATGAAACTTTTAACACAATCATATGTTGTTCACTTTTAAATGAGTCCACAACTCGCCACTAACCTGAGAAAACTGAGTGAAAAAATTTGGCTGTTCCATTGAACTCCTCCCAATCTCACCAACAGTAAAAGCAATGAGCGTAGCAACGAAAAGATTGGTGATGGTATAGTCAAGATAAGTATGTTGAGGAAGACGACCTCGTCTTTCAAGTAAAGTAAGCAAAGCAGGCCATGTCCCCAAAAATAACAGAGAAAATAGCATACAAGTTATAGCCCCTGCTTTACTCTCTACCAAATACATCTTCAAAAACACCCTTTCAGCTGAAACTTCAATAAACTTAGAAATGCTCCAACAATCCTAAACAAAAAGGAAAATATTCAAGATTCAAGTATTGAACATATACCAATAACAACAATAACATATCCAGTAAAATCCTACAAGTGGAGTTTGGAGAGGATAGAATGTACACAGACCTTACTAGCTACCTCCATGAGGGGCTGTTTCCGAAATACTCTTACTCAAGTGAAGAAGAAGGAGACCGTGTAGAAAAGATAGCAAGTAACAGAGAAACAATGCAAAGTCTACCAGAAGTGAGCAAAGACAACAACAGAATAATGCGATAATCAATAAACGATAAACTAGGACAAGTTTATTGAACATATACATATAATAACATATTATGATAATATATGGCACTATGTTTGTGTTACCTGGTCCATTTTGTTTGTGTCTCAGTCACCTCCAAGATTACCAATATGCAAATGAGTTTATATACCTAATATAAAGGGGAATGTGTGAGACAACCATGTTGTAGTTTACACTTGTCAAGTTTGTCTGGCAAACTATATATTATCATCATGAGGTGTCATAAAAGAAGTCATCTTTCTGCAGTGAAATAAGTCATTCACGCGACCACTTAAAATTATCTGTATATTTCACTTATTGCTTAGATTCTTCAAAAATATTAATAAGTGCAAATCGAATACTCTAAATATAATAGTATTTTTTTAGATGATCTGATACTGAGTATTCTTTTTTTTAGATGATCTAATACGAACACATTAATATTTTAAAGAATACGAGAAACATAGATAATTGGAATGGTCCCTTTGGAGACAGAATATGATGAGTTCATGAATAACAAATCTGCAGCGCCTGCCTGCCTGCCTGCCTCTGTGATATAACAGAGCTAAAAAGGCAATAGACAAAATTGACTAAAAATAGTATAAGCTTTTGTATCATTTCATTTCCACATATAGTAGCACATATTTTTGGCATAATACATGAATGAACATGTCCTTTAATTTAGCTTCTGATATTTATATTCTTTAATTTTGATGTGCATAAGTAATTACTTCAATTTGTATATAATTAAATAAGTAGATACACACATCCTACGTGACATAATACACATAGAATGCCAATAAGATGTAAAAATGGGCCACGTAGGACGTCACATAGAACACATATGTCTACTTATTCAATTTTATATAAATTTAAACGTTTATTTACATGTATCCAAAATTGAAGGAGATAAATACAAGCTGAAGCCAAATTAAAAGACATACTACTTATTTATTTATTTATTTATTTATTACATATAAGGCCTATGAAGAACACACCTGTAATTATATTGTCTGTTTAAGAACATACTTGTAATAAATAAAAATAACTAATCACTAAGAATTGAATTACGTATGATTTTAAAAGAGGCAATAGTTTATTTATAACTTACATAATAGCTTTATGCGCTTTGTTAATTACGTGTGTTATTATTATTACTATTATCTTTTAATTTCAATAGACGTGAATGAATAAAATACCTCAATCATATTGTTTCGTGTCATTTTCTTTATGCTTGTTACATTTTTCTCTTTTCCTCGTGGAAATTTATGACCAACTTGATGACCACAATTTAAAAAGATTTATCTTAGAAAATATATTTGTCTCATTTAGTTTACTTTTATGATTTTTCCCAGTAAAATTTGCCGAATTGCCATGTAGAACGTTATATAGGATTCATGTGTTCACCTATTATACAAGCTTAAATATATACTTGTCCACACCTGAAATCGGAGGGATAAAAGAAACGTTTATGTATTAGCTCAAAAAAAATAAAAAATACAGCCTCTTCCTTTACTCATATATGATAGTGAAAGATTGAAAAGAAAACGTTTGGGAAATTTTCTGATCCTTTCATTCATCTCCAAACCTCTATATATACAAGTATTACACAAAATAAAACTAATAATAAAAGAAACTCAATATCCACATGTCCTTTCTTTATTTGTCTACTCTATAACTAATCTAACAAACTTATATTCCTCAACGTGCTAATCACGTGAGCAAAGTTTTCTAGAATGGGATGTGTATGTACAGGTGTCACTAAATCAGATGGACAAAAATCAATCCTTCTTATTTGTGATGAAGAGTTCAGATTGTTCCACCTCATCTCTAGACAAAGATCAAAGCTTCTTAGGGATCTCCGAAAAGTCTTGTTTCTCTTTGGCTTTCTTCTTTACATCTCTTCTTTCCAATTTCTTCTTCTGCTTATTGCTGTATTGAATCGATGCCAATGAAGTGAATGGTTTTACGCCAATA
>JAJOOO010024829.1:0-22012 GCA_029582685.1 Solanum piurae
TTGGTCCAGCTACGTGTGTATAATTTACTAACCCTTACCTTTACCTCATATTAGACATCACATCGATGTTTGGCTTAGTTATTACTTCGCACCAATCGACACTAGACTATTAGATAGTATCACACTAAATATATGTTGATAATTCTTTTCTTATTGATTACCTCCTTGGTCCGGCAAGTAGCAACAAGGCGAGTTTTAACATTTGCAACCGCTAAAAAGACTTCTAAACAAAATAATTATCAATGCATGCAAAACACTATTCAAGAATTGCTTATTTACTATTCATACTTTGTTAATCACTCATGGTTCCCACAACCCTAGTTGTGGAGTTTAGTTACCCATAGTCATATGAACACAATTCGTTGTTTTAGATGAAAGAATTATGAACTTACGTAATTGAGAATAACAAACCTGGAATTTCAACTTGAATTTTAAAACCAAAACCTTCAAAACCAACTTAGGAAATCAAGAATTGCTAAAGTTAAAAGTTAACTACCCAAGTCACAAAGTAGAACTAAAGTAATAATGTCTAACCCCCAAAAAACTAGGTTTACATACCCTATTTATAGAGAACAAGTCCTAAATTAAAAGAGAAACAACATAAGAAAAGTTGTTCAGATACGCGTCTTCATTCCACGAGACTGACTCACGAACCGTCAATGGATCTATGGTCCGTGAGTCCCTTCCATCAGCCAGGACTTAGAAAATATTTCAGCTTCCAAAAATCAGCTTCTATGAAGTAAATGACGAGACACCAGTAGGGACCGTAGATCGATCTACGGTCCGTCAATCCCTCTTCGTAGCTCCACACTTAGAATCTTCAAAAATCAGGTACTGGAACCCTCGCAGTATCATTCTACGGATCAACAGTACGGTCCGTAGATCAATGGCCACCGTAGTTCCACACTTGGTCAAATTTCCCTGATTTGCCTTTCATGCCTTGCCTTCTGATCTACGATCACCATCCACGGAACATCAATGGACCTACGGTCCGTAGATCACCTCCGTAGATGCCCTTTTCTGCATTTCTTTTAGCTGTATCTTTACTTCCGTGCCTAAACATCTTTAAAACATGATAAAAACACATACAAACCATTACAAACAGGCCCTAGACACACACAACTCTTAAGTGAAATATATTAAAAATACCGTAAACTCACGGTATATCAGTAAACCCCCATTTTGTAGATTTTCATGTGCTATAATCCATGAATTTTTTGTGATCCAGAATTCTGACGTCATTTTTGTCAAAAGTTTTCATGGACATCCGTTAAGACCTTAGTTATGGAGTCAGTTGGCCCTGATGGCCAAAATGGCCCATTTTCAGGGTCAAACGAGTCCTAAAGCAAGTAAACCCTCTATTTTACCGATTTTTGTGTGCTACAGTTCACCATCTTTTTTGGTGAATCAGAATTTCGACGTCAGTTTTGCCAAAAAAAAATCACGGCCTTCCATTAAGACCGTAGCTATGGAGCTAGGTGGCCCTGAAGGGCAAAACGGCCCATTTTCAAGATCAAACAAGCCCCAGAGCAGGTAAACTCCCCATTTTGTCGATTTTTGTGTGCTATAGTCCATGGATTTTTTGTGATTTTTCCTAAAAATTATCATTGACGTTCGTTAAGACCATAGCTATGGAGCCAGTTATTCTTGATGGCCAAAACGGCCCATTTTCGTGTGTTGTAGACAATGTATTTTTGGAGATCCAGAATTCCGACGTCATTTTAGCCTAAATTTTTCATGGACGTCTTATAGGACCTTAGTTATGGAGCCAATTGAACCTAATGGCTAAAATGGCCCATTTTCAAGGTCAAACGATACCTAGAGCAGGTAAACCCTCCCTATGTTACCGATTTTCATGTGCTATAGTTCGCTATCTTTTTGGAGATCTGGGATTCCGTCGTTAGGTTTGCGGAAATTTTTCACGGACGTCCGTCAAGACCTTAGGTATGGATCCAGTTATCCCTGACGGCCAAAACAACCCATTTTCAAGGTCAAACGAGCCTCTGAGTAGGTAAACCCCCCATTTTGCTTATTTTTGTGTGATTAGTTCACCATCATTTTTGTTGATCTGGAATTCTGACTTCATTTTTGCCTAAATATTTCATGGACATTCATTAATACCTTAGGTATAGAGTCATTTGGCGCTTACGACTAAAATGTCCCATTTTCAATGTCAAACGATCCTCAGAGCAGGTAAACCCCCTAATTTGCCGATTTTTGTGTGCTAGAGTTCACCATCTTTATTGGTAATCCAGAATTCCGATGTCATTTTTGCCAAAATGTTTCATGGACATTCATTAAGACCTAAGCTATGAAGTCAGTTGGCCCTGACGGTCAAAACGTTCTATTTTCAAGGTCAAACGAGCCTAGAGCAGGTAAACCTCCTATTTTGTCAATTTTCATGTGCTATAGTTCACCATCTTTATTGGTGATCCAGAATTCCGACTTCATTTTTGTCGAAATTGTTCATGGACGTCCGTTAATACCTTAGCTATGGAGCCAATTAGCCGTTACGGTCAAAACGACCAATTTTCAAGGTCAAACGAACCCCGGAGCCGATAAACCCTTTATTTTGCCAATTTTTGTGTGTTATATTCACCATCTTGTTTGGTGATCCAAAATTCCAACGTCATTTTTGGTGAAATTTTTCATGGACTTTTGTTAAGACCTTAGCTAAGGAGCCAGTTGTCTCTGACGGCCAAAACGTCCCATTTTCAAGGTCAAACGAGCCTCAGAGCAGGTAAACCCCTCATTTTGCCAATTTTTGTGTGCTATAATTCACCATTTTTTTTGTGCTCCAGAATTGTAATGTCATTTTTGCCTAAACTTTTCATGGACGTTTGTTAAGACCTTAGCTATGGATCCAGTTGGCCTTGACGGCCAAAATGGCCTATTTTCAAGGTCAAATGAGCCTCGGAGCAAGAAAACCCCTAATTTTGTTAATTTTTGTGTGCTATAGTTCACCATCTTTATAGGTGATCCGGAATTCTAACGTCATTTTTGCCGAAATTGTTCATGGACTTCCGTTAATACCTTAGTTGTGGAGCCAGTTGGCTGGTACGATAAAAACGGACATTTTCAAGGTCAAACGAACCCCAGAGCAAGTAAACCCCCTATTTTGCCGATTTTCGTGTGCTATAGTTCACCACTTTTTTTGGTGATTCAGATTTCCGACACAATTTGTGCTGAAATTTTTCATAGACGTCCTTTAAAACCTTAGCTATGGATCTAGTTGACCCTGACGGCCAAAACAACCCATTATCAAGGTCAAATTATCCCCGGAGCACGTAAACCCCCATTTTGCCAATTTTTGTGTGCTACAGTTCACCATTTTTTTATCCAAAATTCCAATGTCATTTTTGCCAAAAAATTTCATGGACGTTCGTTAAGTCATTAGTTATGGAGCCAGTTGGCCCTAACGGCCAAAACGTAATATTTTCAAGGTCAAACGAACCCCGGAGTAGGGAAACCTCCATTTTGTTGATTTTCGTGTGCTATAGTTCACCATATTTTTTGATGATCCAAAATTCTTATGTCATTTTTGCCGAAACTTTTCATGGACGTTTGTTACGACCTTAGTTACCGAACTAGTTGGCCCTGACAGCCAAAACATCCCATTTTCAAGGTCAAAGGATCCCCAGAGCAGGTAAATCCCCCATTTTGTTGATTTTCGTGTGCTATAGTTCACCATATTTTTTGGTGATCTGTAATTCCGATGTTATTTTTGCCGAAATATTTTGTAGACGTCTGTTAAGACCTTAAATATGGAGCTAGTTGGCCCTGACGTTCAAAACGGCTCATTTTCAAGGTCAAACAAGACTCAGAGCAGGTTAACCCCCCATTTTACTGATTTTTGTATGCTATAGTTCACCATCTTCTTTGGTGATCCAGAATTCCGACATCATTTTTGCCAAAAACTTTCATGGACGTCCTTTAAGACCTTAGCTATGGAGCTAGTTGACCCTAATGGTCAAAACATTCCATTTTCAAGGTCAAACGATCCCCAGAGCAGGTTAACCCCCCATTTTGCCGATTTTCGTGTGCTATAGTTCACTATCTTTTTTGGTGATCCGGAATTCCCACGTCATTTTTGCCAATATTTTTCATAACCATTAAGACCTTAGCAACTGAGCCAGCTGGCCCTAATAGCCAAAATGGCGCATTTTCAAGGTCAAACGAGCCTCGGAGCAGGGAAACCCACTCATTTTGCCAATTTTTGTGAGCTATAGTTCACCATCCTATTTGGTGATCTGGAATTTCGAAGTAATTTTTGCCGAAATTTTTCATGGATGTTCTTTAAGACCTTAGCTATGAAGCTAGATGGCCCTAATGGCCACAACGACTTATTTTCAAAATCAAACGAGCCCCAGAGCAGGTAAACCTCCCATTTTGTCGATTTTCATGTGCTATAGTTCACCTTCTTTTTTGGTGATCGGGAATTTCGTTGTCATTTTTACTGAAATTTTTTATGGACGTCCGTTAAAACCTTAGCTATGGAGCCAGTTGGCCCTTACGGTCAAAACGACCCATTTTCAAGGTCAAACGATCCCCGAAACAGGTAAACCCCTCATTTTGCCTATTTTCCTATGCTATAGTTCACAATATTTTTTGGTGATCCTGAAATTTGACTTCATTTTTGACAATATTTTTTATAGACATCTGTTAAGACTTTTGTTATAGGGCCAGTTGCCCCTGACAGACAAAACGACCCATATTCAAGGTCAAACAATCCCCGGAGAAAGTAATCCCCCATTTTGCCAATTTTCTGGTGCGATAGTCCATGAATTTTTGGTGATCTAGAATTCCGAAGTCATTTTTTATGAAATTTATCATGGACGTCCATTAAGACCTTAGCTATAGAGCCAGTTGGCCAAAACAGCTCATTTTCAAGGTCAAATGAGCCTCAGAGAAGGTAAAGCCCACATTTCTCTGATTTTCATGTGATATAGTTCACCAATATTTTTGGTGATCCTGAACTCCGACGTCAATTTTTGATAAATATTTTCATAGACGTCTGTTAAGACCTTAGCTATAGAGTCAGTCGGCCTTGACGGCCAAAACTACTCACTTGGAAGGTCAAACGAGCCTCGGAGTAGGGAAACCCCCCATTTTGCTAATTTTCGTGTGCTATAGTCCATGTATTTTTGGTAATCCGGAATTCCGATGTCATTTTTGTAGAAATTTTTCATGGACGTCCGTTAAGACCTTAGCTACGGAGCCAGTTGGCCCTGATGGCCTAAACGTCCAATTTTTATGGTCAAACGAGCCCCGGAGCAGGTAAACCCCCCATTTTGCCAATTTTCATGTGCTATAGTTCACTATCATTTTTGGTGATCCAGAATTCCGACGTTATTTTTGCCAAAATTTTTCATAGACGTCTATTAAGACCTTAGCTATGGAGGCAGTTGGACCTGATGGACAAAACCACCCATTTTTAAGGTCCAACGATCCCCTGAACTGGTTAACCCATCATTTTGCCTTTTTTCATGTACTATAGTTCACAAAAAAATTTGGTGATCCAGAATTTCGACGTCAATTTTGCCAATATTTTTCATAGACATTCATTAAGGCATTAGATATGGGGCCAGTTGGCCCTTACGGACAAAACGACCCATTTTCAATGTCAAACATTCCCCGGAGCAGATAAAACCCCCATTTTGCCAATTTTCGTGTGCTATAGTCCATAGATTTTTTGGTGATTTGATATTCTAACGTCATTTTTCTCGAAATTTATCATAGACGTCTATTAAGACCTTAGCTATGGAGTAAGTAAACCCCCCCATTTGCCTATTTTCATGTGATATAGTTCACCAATTATTTTTGCTGAATATTTTCAAAGACATCCGTTAAGACCTTAGCTATGGAGCCAGTTGTCCCTGACGGCAAAAAAAACTAATTTTGAAGGTCAAACAACCTCGGAGCAGGGAAACCACCCATTTTGCCGATTTTCGTATGCTATAGTCCATGGATTTTTGGTGATCTGGAATTCCGACGTCATTTTTACATAAATTTTTAATGGACGTCCGTTAAGACCTTTAGCTATGGAGTCAGTTGGCCCTGGCGGCCAAAACGTCCCATTTTCAAGATCAAACGAGCCCCGGAGCAGGTAAACCCCTCATTTTGCCAATTTCCGTATGCTATAGTTCACCATCTTTTTTGGTGATCTAGAATTCCTACATCATTTTTACCGAAATGTTTCATGGACCTCCGTTAAGACCTTAGCTATGGAGCCAGTTGTCCTTGATGGCTAAAACGGCCCATTTTCAAGGTCAAACAAATCTCGGAGCAGTTAAACCCCCTATTTTGCCGATTTTCGTGTGCTATAGTTCACCTTATTTTTTGGTGATCTAGAACTTCGATATCATTTTTGCCAAAAAATTTCATGGACGTCCGTTAAGACCTTAGATGTGGAGTCAGTTGGCCTTGACGGCCAAAACGGTCCATTTTCAAGGTTAAACGATCCCCAGAGTAGGTAAAAACCCCATTTTGCCAATTTTTGTGTGCTATAGTTCACTATCTTTATTGGTGATCCGGAATTTCGACGTTATTTTTTGCCAAAACAATTTATGGACGTCCATTAAGTCCATAGCTATAGAACAGTTGGCCCTGACGTCCAAAACGCTCCATTTTCAAGGTCAAACGAACCTCGGAGCAGGTAAACCCCCCATTTTGCCGATTTTGTGTTTTATAGTTCAACATCTGTTTAGTGATCCAAAATTCTGCCATCATTTTTGCCAAAATATTTTGTGGACGTTTGTTAAGACCTTAGCTATGGAGCTAGTTGGACCTAACGGCCAAAACGACCCATTTTAAAGGTCAAACGAGCCCCGAAGCAAGTAAACCCCCCATTTTGCCGATTTTCGTGTGCTATAGTTCAACATCTTTTTTGGTAATCCTGAATTCCGATGTCATTTTTGCCTAAATTTTTCATGGACGTCCATTAAGACCTTAGATATGGAGTCAGTTGTCCTTTACGGCCAAAAAAATCCCATTTTCAAGGTCTAACGAGCCTCGGAAAAGGTAAACCCCCCATTTTGCCTATTTTCGTGTGCTATAACACCATTTTTTTTGGCGATCTGGAATTCCGACTTCATTTTTGCTAAAAAAAATTATGGACGTTCGTTAATACATTAACTATGGAGCAAGTTGACCATGACGGCAAAAATGACTAATTTTCAAGGTCAAACAAGCCCCGGAGCAGGTAAACCTACCATTTTGCCAATTTTTGTGTGCTATAGTTCACTATCTTTATTCATGATTCGGAATTCTGACGTCATTTTTACCGAAAGTAATCATGGACGTTCGTAAATACCTTAATTATGGATAGTCAGTTGGCCCTGACGGCCAAATTGGCCTATATTCAAGGTAAAATGAGCCCGGAGAAGGTAAACCAACCCCCCACCCCCCATTTTGTCAATTTTCATGTGCTATACTTCACCTTCTTTTTTGGTGATCTAGAATTCCGACTTTATTTTTGGTGAAATTTTTCATGGACATCTGCTAATACCTTAGCTATGGAGGTAGTTGGCGTTGGCGGTCAAAATGGCCCATTTTCAAGGTCAAGCGAGCCTCAGAGCAGTTAAACCTCCTATTTTGCCAATTTTTGTGAGCTATAGTTCACCATATTTTTTGTGATCTGGAATTTGGACGTTATTTTTGCCAAATTTTTTCACGGATGTTCGTTAAGATTTTACCTATGGAGCCAATTTGCCCTGATGGCTAAAACGACTAATTTTCAAGGTCAAACGATCCCCGATGCAGATAAACCTCCCATTTTGTCGATTTTCGTGTGATATAGGTCACCATCTTTTTTAATGATCGTGAATTCCGACATCATTTTTGCCAAATAATTTCATGGACGTCCGTTAAGACCTTAGCTATGAAGCCAGTTGGCCCTGATGGCCAAAACAGACCATTTTCAAGGTCAAACGAGTTTCAGAGCAGGTAAACCCCCCATTTTGCCTATTTTCGTGTGCTATATAGTTCACCATCTTTTTTGGTAATCGTGAATTCTGATATCATTTTTGCCAAAAAAATTCATGGACGTCCGTTAAGACCTTCGCTATGGAGACAATTGGCCCTTATGGCCAAAACGACCCATTTTTAAAGTCAAACGAGCCCCGAAGTAGGTAAACCCCTCATTTTGCCGATTTTTGTGTGCTATAATTCACCATCTTTTTTGGTGATCCGGAATTCCGATGTCATTTTCGCTGAAATTTTTCATGGAAGTCCGTTAAGACCTTACCTGTGGAGCCAGTTGGCCCTGACGGCTAAAACGGCCCAATTTCAAGGTCAAACGAGCCCTGGAGCAGGTAAATCTCCCATTTTGCCTATTTTCGTGGCTATAGTTCACCATATTTTTTGGTGATCCGGAATTCCACCGTCATTTTTGCCAAAAAAAATTATGGAGGTCCGTTAAGACCTTAGCTATGGAGCCAATTGCCCTTGACGGCCAAAACAACCCATTTTCTAGGTCAAATAATCCTTGGAGCAGTTAAACCCCTCATTTTACCGATTTTCATGGGCTATAGTTCACCATCTTTTTTGGTGATTCGGAATTCTGAAGTCATTTTTGCTGAAAATTTTCATGGACGTCCTTTATGACCTTAGCTATGGATCTAGTTGGCCCTGATGGCCAAAACGGCCCATTTTCAAGGTCAAACGAGCCTCGGAGCAGGTAAACGATCCATGTTGCCAATTTTCGTGTGATATGGTTCACCATCTTTTTTGGTAATCAAGAATTTCGACGTCATTTTTGCCTAAACTTTTCATGGATGTCCATTAAGACCTTGGCTATGGAGCCAGTTGGCCCTGAGGGCCAAAACGGCCAATTATCAGGGTCAAACAATCCTCGGAGCAGCTAAACTCCCCATTTTGCCTATTTTTGTGTGCTATAATTCACCATCGTTTTTGGTGATTCTAAATTTCAACGTCATTTTTGCCTAAATTTTTTATGGACGTCGTTTAAGACCATAGCTATCGAGCCAGTTGGTCCTGACGGAAAAAACGACCCATTTTCAAGGTCAAATGAGCCCCGGTACAGGTAACCCCCCCCCCCCTTTTGACGATATTCGTGTGCTATAGTACATGGATTTTTGGATTTCCAAAATTTTGACTTCATTTTTGTCGAACTTTTTCATGAACATTCGTTACAACCTTAGATATGGAGCAGGTTAGCCCTGACAGCTAAAACAACACATTTTCAAGGTCATACGAGCCTCGGAGCTAGGAAACCCCCCATTTTGCCTATTTTCTTGTGCTATAGTTCACCATCTTTTTTGGTGATTCAGAATTTCGAAGTCATTTTTGCCTAACTTTTTTATGGACGTCCTTTAAGACCATAGCTATGGAGCCAGTTGGCCCTGACGGCAAAAACGGCTCATTTTCAAGGTCAAACAAGCCCAGGAGGAGGTAAACCCCCCATTTTGCCTATTTTTGTGTGCTATAGTACATAAATTTTTGGTGATCTAAAATTCCGACGATATTTTTGCTGAAATTTTTCAAGGACGTCCGTTAATACCTTAGTTATGGAGTCAGTTGGCCCTGACAGTAAAAATGAACCATTTTCAAGGTCAAACCCCCATTTTTATGATTTTCGTGTGCTATAGTTCACCATCTTTTTTGGTGATCCAGAATTTCGACGTCATTTTTGTCAAAAATTTTCATGGACATTCTTTAAAACCTTAGCTATGGAGCTAGTTGGCTCGGACGGCCAAAATGGTCCATTTTCAAGGTCAGACGATCCCCGTAGAAGGTAAACCCCAAATTTTGTCGATTTTCAAGTGCTATAGTTCACCATCTTTTTTGGTGATCCGGAATTCCGATGTTATTTTTGATGAAATTTTTCATGGACGTCTGTTAAGACATTAGTTATGGCGCTAGTTGGCCCTTACAGTCAAAACTACCCATTTTCAAGGTCAAACAAGTCCCGAAGGTGGTAAACCCCCTATTTTACCGATTTTCGTGTGATATAGTTCACCATTTTTTTGGTGATCCAAAATTCCGACCTTATTTTTTCTGAAATTTTTCATGGACGTTCGTTAAGACCTAAGCTATGGAGCCAGTTAGCCCTGGCGGCCAAAACGGCCCATTTTCAAGGTGAAACGAGCCTCGGAGCAGGTAAACCCATCATTTTGTTAATTTTCATGTGCTATAGTTCACAATATTTTTTGGTGATCCAGAATTTTGACGTCATTCTTGTAAAAAAAATTGTAGACGTCCGTTAAGACCTTAGTTGTGGATCCAATTGGCCCTGATGGTCAAAATGGTATATGTTCAAGGTCAAACGAGCACCGAAGCAGGTAAACCCCCATTTTACCAATTTTCGTGTGCTATATAGTCCACGGATTTTTGGTAAGCCAGAATTACGACATCATTTTTTTTGAAATATTTCATGGGTGTCCGTTAAGACCTTAGTTATGGAACTAGTTGGCCCTGACAGCAAAAACATCCCATTTTCAAGGTCAAACGATCCTCGGAGCAGGTAAACCCCCCATTTTGCCGATTTTCGTGTGCTATAGTTCACCATCTTTTTTTGTCATTTGAAATTCCGACTTCATGTTTGCCAAAAATTTTCATGGACGTCCGTCAAGACCTTAGCTATGGATCCAGAAGGCACTTACGGTCAAAATTGCCCATTTTAAATGTCAAACGAACCCCAGAGCTAGTAAACCCCCCATTTTTCCTATTTTTTTGTGCTATAGTTCACCATTTTTTTGGTGATCCAAAATTCTAACGTCATTTTTGCTGAAATTTTTTATGGAAGTTCGTTAAGACCTTAGTTATGGAGCTAGTTGGCCTTGACGGCCAAAAAGGCCCATTTTCAATATGAAACGAGCCTCGGAGCAGCTAAACCCCCCATTTTGTCAATTTTCGTGTGCTATAGTACACAATATTTTTTGGTGATTCAGAATTTCGATGTCATTTTTGTCAAAAACTTTCATGGACGTTCGTTAAGACCTTATCTATGGAGCTAGTTCGCCCTGACGGTTAAAACGTCCCATTTTCAAGGTCAAACGAGCCTCAGAGCAGGTAAACCTTTCATTTTCCCAATTTTCGTGTGCTATTATTCACCATCTTTTTTGGTGATCTGGAATTCGGACGTCATTTTTATAAAATATTTTCATGGACGTTCGTTAAGACCTTAGCTATGGAGCCAGTTAGCCTTGACGGTCAAAACGACCCTTTTGAAAGGTCAAACAATCCCGGAGTAGGTAAACCCCCCATTTTGCCAATTTTTGTGTGTTATAGTTCACCATTTTTATTGGTGATCCGTAATTCCGACGTCATTTTTGCCAATATTTATTATGAACGTTCATTAAGACCTTATCTATGGAGCCAGTTGGCCCTGACGACCAAAACGTACCATTTTCAAGGTCAAACGAGCCCAAGCAGGTAAACCCCCCATTTTGTAGATTTTCATATGCTATAGTTCACCATCATTTTTGGTGATCCAGAATTTCGGTATCATTTTTCCCAAAAAATTTCATGGATGTCTGTTAAGACCTTAGTTATACAGCCAGCTGACCCTTACAGTCAAAACGGCCCATTTTCAAGGTTAAACGAGCCCTAGAACAGGTAAACCCTCCATTTTGTTGATTTTCGTGTGATATAGTTCACCCTCTTTTTTGGTGATTCAAAATTCCGGCTTCATTTGCCAATATTTTCATAGACGATCGTTAAGACCTTAGCTATGGAGACAATTCGCCCTTACGGTCAAAAGAACCCATTTTCAAGGTCGAACGATCCCAGGAGCAGGTAAACCCTCCTTTTTACCAATTTTTGTGTGCATAGTTCACTATCTTTTTTGTTAGCTGGAATTCCAACGTCATTTTTGCCAAAAAAATTCATGGACGACCGTTAAGACCTTAGCTATGGAGATATTAAGCCCTGACGGCCAAAACATCCCATTTTCAAGGTCAAACGATCCCCGGAGCAGATGAACCACCCATTTTTCTGATTTCCGTGTGCTATAGTTCACCATCTTTTTTGGTGATCCAGAATTTTGACGTCATTTTTCCTGAAAATTTTCATGGACGTCCGTTAAGACCTTAGCTATGGAGCTAGTTGACCATGAAGGCCAAAACAGACCATTTTCAAGGTCAAACGATCCCTGAAGCTGGTAAACTCCCCATTTTGCCAATTTTTGTGTGCTATAGGTCACCATCTTTTTTGGTGATCCGTCATTCTGACGTCATTTTTGCCAAAAAAATTCATGGCCATCCGTTAAGACCTTAGTTATAGAGCCAATTGGCCCTGATGGCCAAAACAGCTCATTTTCAAGGTCAAACGAGCCTGGGAGCAAGTAAGCCCCTTATTTTACCTATTTTCGTGTGGTATAGTTCACTATCTTTTTTGTGATCGCGAATTCCGACGTCATTTTTGCCAAAAGTTTTCATGGAAGTCCGTTAAGACCTTACCTATGGTGCCAGTTGTCCCTGACGACCAAAATGGCTCATTTTCAAGGTCAAACGATCCCCGAAGCAGGTAAACCGCCCTTTTTGCCGATTTTCGTGTTTTATAGTCCACGGATATTTGGTGATCATGAATTCCAACGTCGTTTTTTCCAAATGTTTTCATGCACGTCCATTAAGACCTTAATTATGGAGCTAGTTGGTCCTGACGGCCAAAACAACCCATTATCAAGGTCAAACGATCCCCAGAGCAGGGAAATCTCACATTTTGCCAATTTTCGTGTGCTATAGTTCACCATCTTTTTTGGTGATCCGGAATTGTGACATCTTTTTTGCCTAAATTTTTCATGGACGTCCTATAAGACCTGAGCTATGGAGCCAGTTGTCCCTAACGGCCAAAACGTCCCATTTTCACGATCAAATGAGCCTGAGAGTAGGTAAACCTCTCATTTTACTGATTTTCGTGTGCTATAGTTCACCATATTTTTGGTGATCTAGAATTCCGACGTCAGTTTTGCCGAAATATATCATGGAAGTCCGTTAAGACCTTAGTTATGGAGCCGTTTAGCCCTGACGGCCAAAATGACCCATTTTCTTGTTCAAACGATCCCCGGAGCAGGTAAACCCCCCATTTTGCCGATTTCGTGTGCTATAGACCATGGATTTTTGGTGATCCAAAATTTCGACATAATTTTTTCAAAACTTTTCATGGACATCTGTTAAGAACATAGCTATAGAGCCAGTTGTCCCTGATGGCTAAAACGGCCCATTTTCAAGGTCAAACGAGCCCCGGAGCAGGTAAACCCCCCATTTTGTCGATTTTCATGTGCTATAGTTCACCATCTTTTTTGGTGATCCAAAATTCTGATGTCACTTTTGCAGAAATTTTTCATGGACGTCCTTTAAGACGTTAGCTATGGAGCTAGTTATCCCTGACGGCCAAAATGGTCCATTTTCAAGGACAAACAAACTCCGGAGCAAGTAAACCCCCATTTTACCGATTTTCGTGTGCTATAGTTCACCATCTTTTTTGGTGATCCAGAATTCCAATTTCATTTTTGTTGAAATTTTTTGTAGACGTCCGTTAAGTCCTTAGATACAGATTCAGTTGGCACTGACAGTCAAAACGGCTCATTTTCAAGGTCAAACAAGCCTCGTAGTAGGTAAACCCCACATTTTGCTAATTTTCATGTGATATAGTTCACCATCTTTTTTGGTGATCCAAAATTCCGACGTCATTTTTGCTAAAAAAAATCATGGACGTCCGTTAAGACCTTAGCTATGGATCCAGTTGGCCCTGACGGCCAAAACGGAACATTTTCAAGGTCAAACGATCCACGAAGCAGGTAAACCCCCCATTTTGCTGATTTTCGTGTGCTATAGTTCACCGTCTTTTTTGGTGATCCAAAATTTCGACGTCATTTTGCCAAAAAGTTTTATGGACGTCTGTTAAGACCTTAGTCATGGAGTCAGTTGGCCCTGACGGCTAAAACAACCCATTTCCAAGCTCAAATGATCTCCAGAGCAGGTAAACCCCTCTATTTTGCCAATTTTCGAGTGTTATAGGTCTCCATCTTTTAAGGTGATCTGTAATTTTGATGTCATTTTTGCCAAAATCTTTCATGAGCATTCATTAAGACCTTAGTTATGGAGACAGTTGCCCCTGACGGCCAAAACGTCCCATTTCCAAGGTCAAACGAGCCTCGAAGAAGGTAAACTCCCCATTTTTCCAATTTTCGTGTGCTATAGTTCACCATCTTTTTTGGTGATCCGGATTTCCGACATAATTTTTGCCAAAAATTTTAATGGACATCCCTTAAGACCTTAGTTATGGAGGCAGTTGGCCCTGACAGCCAAAATGAACCATTTTCATGGTCAAACAAACCCCGAAGCAGGTAGACCCACCATTTTGTCAATTTTCTTATGCTGTAGACAATGAATTTTTGGTTATCCAACATTATGACTTTATTTTTGCCAAAAAATTTAATGGACGTTAGTTAACACCTTAGTTATGGAGCCAATTGGCTCGAACGGCCAAAATGGCCCATTTTGAAGTTCAAACGATATCCGGAACAGGTAAACCCCCCATTTTGCTGATTTTCGAGTGCTATAGTCCATTGATTTTTGGTGATATGAAATTTCGATGTCATTTTGACCAAAATTTTTCATGGACGTCTGTAAAGACCTTAGCTATGGAGCCAGTTGGCCTTGATGGCCAAAATGACCCATTTTCAAGGTCAAACAAACCCCGGAGCAACTAAACCCCTTATTTTACCAATTTTCATATGTTATAGCTCACCATCTTTTTTGGTGATCCACAATTACGACGTCATTTTTGCCAAAAAAATTCATGGATGTCCATGAAGATATTAGCTATGGAGCCAGTTGACCCTGACGGCCAAAACGGCTCATTTTCTAGGTCAAACATTCCCGGAGTAGGTAAACCCCCCATTTTGCCAATTTTCGTGTGCTATTCACCATCTTTTTTGGTGATCCGAAATTTTTCATGGACGTTTATTAAGACCTTAGTTATGGAGCCAGTTTACCCTGACGGCCAAAACGACCCATTTTCAAGGTCAAACGAGCCTCAAAGCATGTAAACCCCTATTTTGCCAATTTTCATGTGCTATAGTCACCATCTTTTTTGGTGATCCGGAATTCCGACGTCATTTTTGCCGAAAGTTTTCATGGACGTCCGTTAAAACCTTAGTTATGGATCCAGTTGTCCCGGACAGCTAAAACGGCCCATTTTCAACGTCAAATGAGCTGTGTAGCAGGTAAATCCCCCATTTTGTTGATTTTCGTGTGCTATAGTTCACTATCTTTTTTGGTGATCCGGAATTCCGACGTCATTTTTGCCTAAATTTTTCATGGACATCCGTTAAGACTCTAGTTATAGAGCCAGTTGTCCCTGACGGCCAAAACGACCCATTTTCAGGGTAGCTCCAGAATAGGTAAACCCCCCATTTTGCCAATTTTTGTGTGCTATAGTTCACCATCTTTTTTGGTGATCCAGAATTATGATGTCATTTTTGCCAAAATATTTCATGGATGTCCGTTAAGACCTTAGCTATTGTCACAACGTAGGGGTACCCCATAGACGTAACATGTCTCACTTGACCCCGAAGGGGTCTCATACAAGATTTTAGCATATCATGACATAAGAACATAGGAAAATAGTGCGGAATTTAAAACTTTTCTTTACAATCGAAGTATTTTATAAAATGAGAGAGAGTCTATAACACAATGTCTCAAACCATATATAACACTTGGATTAAAAACTCTTGAATACAATCTTAGGGACATAGCCCTTACATAAGTCTAAAACATAAAGGAAAGACATAAAGGACATATGGTCAAGCCCTCGAATACTATGAGGACTTCACCAATCTTTTTCTTCCTGATCTACTATAGTCCTAGCCATGAGGGTAGAGTCTGATATCACCAAACCCTACACTTATAGAAAATATAGAAATATGGGTTAGCATAAAAATGTACTAAGTATGAAAGCCATGCATAAAAATCCTTAAAACATGCATAAAAGGGATATTTTATTTGAAACCATGTTATATGTCACTTTTGAACATCATCTTTGAAATAGTTGGAGACTGTAGCTCATGAGACAAACCATGCAAAATTCATCATAACAAAAATGATATCATCATAATCACAAGCATAGTCTCATACACAACATAATGCATACTCCGATCTTCACAAGACAATGTTCACATGCGTAATTACATACCAAGATCATATCATCATAATAGAATTATCACATAAGCAACCCTAAGCGACACTTGTGCAATGAATAGATAGGATCCTATAATCCTATCTACACTAAGTCTCACTTTTAGGCCACCATAATCATGCATAACATACCTTAACCTTATCCATAGCCAACACTCATAGCAACAACCCATATCATTCATACATAAATTCATATATCTTCATAGAATAAGGAAACCACACCTTGACCCCTTATAAGTCTACTTGTGAAATGTATAAGTGAAGTCACATACCCTCACTCACACTAAGTAAAGCTCATTAAGAATTCATAAGTATAGTTCATGTTCATAATTCATCTAAAGCATACATTAACTCATAATCATCATATCATAAGAGAGACATACCATGCCCACTCTCAAAGTCTACTTGTGCAATGCATGGATGAAGTCCCATACCCCCACTCATACTAAATAGAACCTCTTGCGGAACCATAATACATAACTCATGTTCTTATCATAATTCATACTCTTATCATATAGGGAAATATAGCCTTAACTGACATAGACCGTGTTGATCTACATGGAATCCGGTGTCTAACCCCCACACCGAAAATAGGTGTCCTACTTACCTAAGGTAGAACTAACATATTTAGCTTTTAGGTGGATCCACTAACTAAAGACCTATGTGGGCATATAGTTATGGGATAGGGATATTGCTACTAGAAACCCGGACTACTAGCGTAAAAGTGTAATACCCCATAAAAACTAGTAAGACCTAACTAAAGCTTAATGGAAACTAGTAGGTGAAACTAGAGCGTTACATGTGAGCTTTTGAGTTTGATGCTTGGTTTTAGGTTGTAGATTGACTTCCCAAGCTTAGTTTGAGGTGTTTAGGGGTTAAACGTTAGGTACGAACCCCCAAAGACCAACCAAGGATCCTTGAGGGGGACCCTAAAGTCTAAACTCCCAAGGCTGCCTAGAACCAAAAAGCTGTCAAGGAAATGGTGAACCACGGATGGGACCTATGCCCCGTAAGTCCATCCATGCCCCGTGGATGGCCTCCGTGGGTCAAGGTCCCAAAAGGTGAGATGCATCCATAAACCACGCCTCAACAGCACGGTCTGTGACCCCATCCATGGTCCGTGGATGGGGGTTTCGTGGTTTGCACCTGTGTGTTGTCCAAAACTCAGCCAAGTGAGGGGTGGTTTGGTAAATTCCCCCTTTGGTTAGTTGAGTTATTGGACGGTTATTATTGGATTATTAACATAATTTAAGGGTTTTTAAAGTATTAAAACACATTTACAACTCTTTAATTCATTATAACCCAAGACCCCAAATCAAAACCCAACTACCTCCTTCTCCAAAAATCTTCTCTTTAGAACCTCCATTGAAGAACAAAGAAGGAGATCAAGGAAAGATTGAAGGAAGGAGATTTTCAATACAAATTTGATAGGATTATACACCTAAGGTATGGGAGTTTTCATCCTTGGGAAGCTATCACCCAAGGAGCCCTTTCAAAAGCTTTTATCTCAATTCTAAAAACCTCAATTAGCTAGTGTTTCAACTCAACTCCATGGATTCCATTTAATGTTGATTTTAAAGGTTTAATTATGTTTGTTTATGAATTAATGATTCATTTTATATTATTTTAACTCAACTCCTTCAAGAATCCATGAGACCCTCAATCCTAGTTATGGTTCTTCTTTACATTATGTGATGGTTTTGCAAGTTGGTCCAATTGATTGGATGTAAGTTGATTATGATGTAATTTCATGATTTAAGTATAATTATACATGTATACTTGATTAACCTAAGATTATAAGGTGAATTGATGAGGCCACTATGTCATGAAAGAGGCAAAGTGTGGGTTTAGATGTGACCTTCTAAGAACAATGAACTTCTTGATGAATTGTCTTAGATTAGATCACCTAGACATGAATTGCTTATAAGTAAATCTTGAAGATATGAATTGAATTGATTAAGGCTTATATGATGGATCATGGTTGTGTAGTATTGATATTGAGTTTATATGTTTCCTATATGATTATAATTGATAAAGAATGAGGCATGTGTTTAGGTTACCTTAAGAATTAGGTATACATGGTGATCATGTGAGGCATTTCTTGAGAGTAAGGTTTGTAGTATGAAGATGACTCCTAAGGCTTAAAGAGTAAAAGCTAATATGAACAAGTTAAGAATATTAAGGCTTATAGAAGGAAGACATTAAGTAGGTTAAATTGTATATGGCATTGTTGTGAAGAGACTTCATCTACATGACCTCTAATATGAGTATATGATCCTATGCATGGAATGAATGTGGTACTTGAGGTATGACTATATTTATGATTATGATGTGACTAAGGTGTTGCTTATGATTCACTTATAAATTGAAGATCCTACTACTATTGTGTAAATTGTGGTAATTGTTGAACGGTCATTCTACCCTTACCCTTACATATGCTTATGTATGAATTGTCTAGGACTATGATTATGTTGTTGTGTTGATTGAAAGGCTATTCTCATGAACACACTATAAATATGATGTGAAAGGTTTACTCACATGTTGATGATTCTAAAGTGAAAGGACATTCTAACTTAAGGGATCTATGAGCTATTATGATGATATGTTGGTTTGAGTGCCTAGTGCATTCTCTTATGACTATGAACTTAAGTAAAGACTTAATATGAATTTTAAAGGGAATTATGCTTAGCACCGAGCGGATATGAACAATGAGATGGAAGCTTTTATGTTTAGCAAGTCTAGCTTCCCAATGTATGTTGTCTCATGGGATGGAAACCTTTTACATTTAGCAAGTCCGAATTTCTAGTAGCAATCCCTATATCACATAACTATGTGCCCACATAAGTATATAGCTAGTGGATCCACCTATAAGCTATTATGTATGTTCTACCTTAGGCAAGTAGGACACCTCTTTTCGGTGTGGGGGTAGAACACCGGATTCTATGTAGCTCACATGGTGTATGTCGGTTAAGGCTAAATTTCCCTAAATGATAAGAATATGAATTATGATAAGAACATGAGCATGGTCTATGTTCCCTCAAGAGGTTCTACTTAGTATGAATGGGGGTATAGGAATTCATTTATGCATTGCACAAGTAGGCTTTAAGAGGGGGCATGATATGTCTCTTTCATGATATGATGATTATGAGTTGAATGTATGCTTTATATGAAGTATGAATATGAATATGATGCTTATGACTTCTTAATGAGTCTTACTTAGTGTGAGTAGGGGTATGGGACTTCACTTATACATAGCACAAGTAGACTTATAAAGGGGTTGTGGTATGGGTCCCTTATACTATGAAGGTATATGAATTATGTATGCATGATATGGATTATGTATGAAAGGTATGTATGAATGTTAAGGTTGACTTCACTTGTTATAAGTTATGAACATGAATGACTCCTTACTTATGTATGTTCATTATGAATAAGGAAAAGTAAGATATGTATGTTGTTGGTGGCCTAAATGTGATACTTAGCATTTGGTAGGGTTATGGGACCTTGTCTTTGCATTGCACTAGAGTGACTTTGGGTTGGTTATGTGTTTGGTTGGACTATGTGTACGAACTATGTCTTGTGAAGATTGGTATATGCATTATGCTTATGTTAGATATTATGCTTATGATTATGATGATATCTTATGTTATGATGAATTGTATGTGAGTTGCTTTATAAGTTGCATTCTCCAACTATTTCAAAGATGATGTTCAAAAGTGGCATATGGCATGGTTTCAAAGAAAATGTCCCTTTTATGCATGTTTTAATGATTTTTATGCATGGCTTCAATACTTAGTACTTTTTGTGCTAACCCCATCTTTCTACATTTTCTATAAGTGTAGGCTTTGGAGATATTGGATTCCATCCTCGTAGCTAGGACCATAGGAGATCAAGAAGAAAAAGATTGGTGAGTCCTCATTGTATTTGAGGGCTTGACCATATGTCCTTTATGTCTTCACTTTATGTTTTAGACTTATGTAAGGGCTACGTCCCTAAGATTGTATTTAAGAGTTTTGTTCTAAGTAAAATAGATGGTTTGAGACATAGTGTATAGACTCTATCATTTTTATAAAAGACTTTGATTGTAAAGAAAAAATTTAAATTCTGCACTATTTTCTTATCATCTTATGACAATCATTATGCTAAGGGCTTGTATGAGACCCCTTCAAGGTCGAGTACGCCGTGTTACATCTAAGGGGTACTCCCGGGTCGTGACAAAAAGGTTTCCATCTCATGAGATCACTTACATTGGGAAGCCGGACTTTCTAACGTAAAAGCTTCCATCTCATTTTTCATATCCACTCGGTGCTAAGAATAATTCCCTTTAAAAGTCATATTAAGTCTTTACTTAAATTCATGTTCATGAAAGAATGCACTAGGCACTCAAACCAACATAGTATCATAATAGGTCATAGATTCATTAGGTGAGAATGTCCTTTCAACCTTAGAATCATCAATATGTGAGTAAACCTTTCACATCATATTCATAGTGTGTTAATGAGAATAGCCTTTCAATCAACACAACAACTTATCATAGGCATACATACTTCATGCATAGTCATGTGTGAGGGTACATATGAGAATTAGCCTTTCAACAACACCTTAGTCACATCATAGTCATGTTCATGCATGGGGAGGGGGTGTGATTGTCCTTGCAATGACACAATAACAACAACATTATCATCATAGACACTTCCCTCTCAAAGTGTTCATAAGCATGTACATAATATCACAATCATGCATAATTCTCATAAATTGCATTCAAGGATCATAGACCATGTAAATCAACACATCTAACATCCATCATAATAGACATGGATATAATCATAATTCAAATAGTTCATTCATTGCATGTATAAGCTCATATACTCATATTATAGGTCATGTGGGTAAAGTCCTTCCACAATAGTACCATATACAATTCAACATGCACAATGGATTTCTTCTTAAAGCCTCAATATTCATAATTCATTCCTTTTAGCTTTTACCTTTAAATCCCTAGGAGTCATCTTCATATTATGAGCATTACTCTCAATAAATACCTCACATGGTCATCATGTAAACCTAACTCTCAAGGTAAACTAACCACATGCTTCATTCTTACTCAATTAAGGTCTTATAGCATCAAGTAACCTAAATCTCAATACTACTTCAACAATGATTCTTCATGTAGGACCTAATCAAGTTAGTTCATCCCTAAAAGATTTTCTCATAGGCAATTCGTGTCTAGGTGATCTAATCTAAGGCAATTCATCAAGAAGTTCATCAATTTTAGAAGGTCACATCTAAACCCTCAATTTGCCTCTTTCATGACATAACCCTAGGCTATATCAATTTCACCCTAGAATATTATATTAATCAAGAATACATGTAGAATAATACTTAAATAATGTAATTACATCATAATCAACTCACATCCAATCACTTGGATCAACTTGCAACAACATTCATAGTGTAAAGAAGAACCATAGCTAGTATTGGGAAAACTCATGGATTCTTTAGGAATTCGAGTTAACATCATATAAAATCAGTAATACATTCATAAACAAACATAATTCATCATTTAAAAACAACTTTGAAAGGAATCCATGGGGTTGAGTTGAAACACTAGCTTTTGGGATTTTCTAGATTTGAGATAAAAGCTTTTGAAGGGACTCCTTGGGTGATAGCTACCCAAGGATGAAAACTTCCATACCTCTGTCACGACCCGGGAGTACCCCCTAGTCGTAACCGGCGTACTCGACCTCGAAGAGGTCTAATACAAGCCTCTTGGCATTCATTCATCGCATAGACACTAAAACCATAAGGAATTTAAAACTTTATTTACCAAGAAAACATTGCATAAAAAAAAA
>JAJOOO010024830.1:0-20935 GCA_029582685.1 Solanum piurae
GACCCTAAAATGTAAAAGATATGTAAAAAATATAGTCTTGATTTATATTGATATTTTAAAAATATTTATTGACAAAATCTTAACAAGTAAAACACTACTTAAAATATTTATAATAAATATTTTTAAAATTCACAGCCCGCGGGCTGGCCTCTGAGGCTTGCGGGTTGGGCCTACGAAGCCAGCGGGCCAAATGAGGCTGGGCTAAAAAGCCTCGTTCCTAAATGGGCTGAAAAAATTGAGCCCAACCCCATTTAATTCAAGGGTTGGGTTGGGCCGGCCTAGCGGGCCAAGCCCATTTTGACGGCTCTACTTGGAACTAGAATAACCTTTTTTGGACTGCATAAATTATAGGGAAAAGGGTCAAAAGTATCCCTCAACTTCGTTTTATTGGTTGATTATGCCCTTATCGTTAAAATGAAGTTAATTTTGCCCCTACAGTTATTAATTTCACCATATATGTCCCTCATTTGACGAAAAGCCCAAATCAACTCAAATTGTTCAATTTTAATCAAAATGACCCAATTTGCTCTTTTCAATCCAAAACCGACCCACTAAACCAAATGAATTAATACCAAATTAAAATCCAAACCCATCTCTCTAATATTCTTCATCTCCTTCATATTCTTCATCTCAAATCCAAACCCGATTTTCTCTTTTTGTTTCTTT
Source organism: Solanum piurae (assembly GCA_029582685.1). Classification (NCBI taxonomy): domain Eukaryota; kingdom Viridiplantae; phylum Streptophyta; class Magnoliopsida; order Solanales; family Solanaceae; genus Solanum; species Solanum piurae. Next base: position 667 of record JAJOOO010024830.1, read on the forward strand.
ATCTGTAAATAAACTCATGCCCCGACTCCTCTGAATACATTTAACTCATTTCTCTTACCCATTCTCAAAAGAACACTGTAAAGAAACCATTTCTTAGCTTCCAACCTCAATACTACTGCTTCTTCTTTCAGTTCCTCTTTTATTTCATTTTATTATTTTTATTAGAATTCTTGGGATTGATTTGATTCTTGATTTCTTCAATCAAACATCTCAGAAATCAGTAGCTCAAATCAATTTCCATGGAAGCTATGCAATTACTCAACGATTCAGGATTATCTCTGCCAATTTCAGGAGGAATTACCCTCCGCCATCGGAAATTGTATCAAATGATATTTCAAAATTTGAGTTTGAAAATCACGGCGGTTAAGTGACCATATTTTCGAAAGTATTGGAAAACAAAGGGAAATCGGGAAAAATATGTGGGAATCCGTCTTGATTTCACACACTGCTTCTGTCAAGTTCAAATTTCAAATTCCAAAACCCAGAAATTGTATAACAATAAGGCCATGGATGAAGAAGTGCAGCTCAATTCGATGTGCCGGAAAAGCCAATCGATGGCCCCTTAATGGCATGAATGCCCTTGTCACTGGTGGGCGGTGGCACTAGAGGCATTGGGTCCGTAATGCTCCCCTTCTTTACACTTTTTCGACCGTCGGCGGTAAGTGAAACTCGACGAGATCACCGTTGATAATCCATGTGCATGTGTGCTTGATATATGATATTAGTTAATGGATTTAGTTGTTGTATTTATGAATACTGATTCAGTGATGATGAAAATGTTTTCCTTTTTTGCATAAAAAAAAAGGGGTTTGAAATCTTGTTTTTCAAAAGAACCTAAGCTTGTAAAATCAGATTGAAACAATCTTTGATCTTTTGATTTACTTCGTTATTTTGGGAGGGGAATTCAGGAAAGTGGTGCTAAGGAGGAGAAGACACGAACTAGGGATTTAATTGGTATGAATTTCTTTAGTAATTTGAGTTGATTTGGGGCTTTCCGTCAAATGAGAGATATATATGGTGAAATTAGTAACGGTAGGGGAAAAACTAACTTTACTTTAACGGTAAGGATATAATCAACCAATAAAACAAAGTTGAGAGGTATTTTTGACCCTTTTCCCTAAATTATAACATTGCACATATGCAATTGGAAATTACTTTATTGAGAAATAAAACAAGGAAAATCATCATATTAAAAAATTTAAAATGTAAAACCTACTTTTCACAAGTTAATATTTAATTTTCTTATATTTTATGGACCAAAGTCAAGTACAAAATATGGCTGTGAAGAACATAACTCTAACCCCACCTCCCAACTCCTTTGCATATGTATATTCAATAGTACATTGATCTTTTGGGAACACTTTTTTTGGTTCCAAAAGCCAACAATAGATCAGAGTTTCCCCACCAGAATCCAGCTTTCATTCCAGAAACACAGAATTTTCCAACTCGAAAATCTGTTAAAAACTATAGAAAGATAGTCCCAACATTGTCATTGATAAATTAGACATATACAACACATTGGCCATGACGATGCCTCAGCCAGTTCCTAGCAATGACTTGCTGCTACATTATGGGACCATGAATGAAACGAGGAGTCCATTCGCGAAGAAAAACATACATACCAAAACAAATGCACTAAATTGTTAACTTCTCGCGCCAAAATTTCTTTCTTGCGATTAGAATTCTTTCTTCGCTCAAGGAGAGAGCATCGGTCTGTGGTTCTACCTCTGATGACCATCCATCCCATTTTAGAGCAGGCATGAATTTGCTTACGGAGTTTATTATATGAGGCTTGTCCCTTATAATGATGAATCCTTCTGGCCTTAGCATACGGTCCATCTCAATAAGTAGATCCTCGATGCTGCAGCCTCGATCTTCCGTCTCCGAGAGGATCATCCACGCATGAAGTAGGTCATATGTGCGTGGATACGTTGAAAATGATTCACACCTAATTATATATGATGGTTAGTATTCAGTAATTTGAAGGTGCAACATAGAAGGGGTATATATTGCAAGACTACAACATCATCATTCAAGCAACAAAAATGCTTCTATATCTTTCCCCCTGGCACCTTTCATCCCATTGACGTGACCTACTTTCAACTTTGAATTCTTTCAAAAGACGGACCTCTTTCATAGATGTGTTTTACACAACTATGAAAGCTGAGGAAGAAGGTTGAAATCTTGTTCATTTCCGTTTCCATCTGTTACAGAACTCCTATCTGTACAATTATATAAATTTACCTATTATTTTACTGTTCACATTACAATTTACACACTAAGAATTGTAGATGGGGAATGAGAGATATGTAAGTCTATAAAGAAGTGCATGAAGTCTTTAACAAGCTATGGGGATAAATTTGAAAGAAGCAAAGAGGGTTATATCTTTCACTATTAATTCATCATTATTTATTTCTATTTTCTTTCATCCTCAACTTAAGTAATTTTATAAAGATCAAGCTCCTCTTCTGTAAATTTATTAAGAAAAAAGAGAGCCATACAAATCATTGGTAATCTTCCAATTATTAACAACTAGATATGTAATAAATGAGAATGGATTTTGGATTTCTAAGATTGGGAAAATAAGCAGTTAGCAGTAGGGTGACCATATACCACAAAAACAGAGCAGTTATTCTGCTTATCCATGGTAACGGGGGAACGAGGATGCAAAGAGAACAATATCTGAAAGAGTGGAAAGTAACGCACCAGTCATGAACTGTTCCGATTAAGCCTCGATCATAAATTATTTTCAATCTTGATGACATATTAACAGGAGCAACATTCATCACCCAAATGTCCTTATCCTTTAGGGCAGCTGCAAACCCACCGAGGTTTGAGTTCATGTCCATCACATTCCTAACTGAGTTCTTAAGGATAACAGACTTCATCTGCTTCCAATAGTCGACTACTCTTTCATGCCATACGTTCTGGAAAATCACATATATTAAATATTAAAAGACAAATTGAACAAGAAACAGAAATCATTAAATAAAATCCAACAGAGATACTGTCTTCACTGATTTGAGAAACTTACAGTGTCTTTATGGAATTCGTCCAAAGTGACACCAATTTCCTCCAAGCGAGGTGGCGGAGCCATAAGCCTCTGTGGCCAAGGTTCTAGCCCAGTCCCTTTTTCCTTATGCACCTCTTCAATAACAAATAATATAAAAATTATCAGATTAAAAAAGAATATCAAGTATTTGTAATCTCCTTGCTAGAAGTAGTTGAATAGAATGAAATAGTCAGTGAGAATGACAGTTCTATGTGAACTGTCACTTCATCCATTTTTCTTTTTTTATGAAGTGTGAGTTGCCACTTCTAAAACAATCACTTATAATCCACAGCCAAAAGTGGCTATTGACGCCACAGTATAAGCAGAAAAGTTCATCATTTATCAGAATGATATATATGTTCAGCCATTCAAGATGTGGATGAAGAATATGGACATAGCAGTTGCATACTTACTCGCTGAGTAAGGAGTGATGCAAGCTTTCATCGGTACATTCCAAGATTCATCGGGCTCATCACCAGAAATGCACAAGGGAGGTTGTGTCCCCCGACTTCTCTTCATATAACAACTGTTACTCAGAGGTTTGGCCCATATCACAGTTTGGTCTCTCCTTGAAACAACTCTCCAACACATTCTTCTCAATAGAGCATACATAGCATTCCAAATTCTTCGATTCTCGGCATCATGCGCATAAGCTTCAGGTGAAGAGTACACAAAATAACCACCTGGTCTGAGCAATCTGTCAAGTTCCAACAGAAGAATGCCATCTCTTTGGAGCCAATCAATTCTACAGCGTGAACAATGTGCCAACTCAAATGACCTGCTAGGATAAGGTAGTCTTTTGGTGCCCAAGACTCCTAGTGTAGATGGGATTCCCCTTTCCAAAGCAAACTGTATCTGATTCTCATGTACATCATTAGGAGCAAGTGACATAGCTATAATATCATGGGAAAGAAGATAGGCCCCAAAGCTCGCAACACCACAGCCAACATCAAGAACATTTCTTATGTTTCCACCATTGCTGAGCTTTTCACCAGGCAATTTGAGCATCTACACAAGAACATAACCAGACCATCGAATTATAATGCAATTCCTATAAACAAATCATACTGCATCATAAGTAGAATTAAGCTTAATTACCCCTGCAATTGCTGCAATGTATATGTCAGCTCCATAATGAAAATGTGTTCCTCCGCCAGGGAATTTTATCTTGTCTCCATCCACAATCATCCAGTTTTGATCCGACTTTTCCTGAGCAAGATGCGTATGGGGTATGTTTGCCTTCCACACTTGGTCTCTACTAGCTGGCCATCGAATTGGGATCTGGAAATCTAACAAGGACCTCCTTGGCATCAAAACTAGACAGAAACAATAACAATAGCAACATCTAAAAGTAACCTCAGTAATGCACAAGAGGACAAATAGTAAACAAATTGAGTAAAGGGAATCAATTCAACCTCATCAATAACCGATACAAGTAGTGAATAAATTGAATAAAGACAATCAATTCAAGCTCATCAATATCCAAATTCCTTCATGGTTTAGTACACTCCCTTAACAAAAATCCAGAAAAAAAGCAATCAATGCTGACCTTGTAACCAGCTGGAGGTGGGATAAGACAATTGAAACGACGTTGAGGAGGGGGACAATGCCTCTCATAATGCTCCATAACAGTCAAATTGAGCCTCAATCTCAATTGATATATCAAATTTCTGTCAAGACAGGGTATCAACTCCGAGTAGCTCATATCACAAACCTAAATAAATAGTTCAAATGAAGAACAAAACAAGGAAAAGCAAATCAAAATCTTAACAAAACCACAATCAAAATGCAAACTTTACAAACATCAGTAAGCCAAAAACTCAAGAATTACATGCATACAGGAATACTTTTAGGAACTTCAAGTTCTTGATCTTCCATATCCATATCCATGCGGCCATGGTAAGAAATCCCAGTAACTGGATCAGCACCATCATCAATAGCTAAAGGGTCACGCGCTATAGGAAGACCAGGACCCATAAACGAACAATTATAAAGACAAACCAAACCCAAGAACACAATCATCCCAAATAAAACATATTTCAGCAACTTGGGTCTATGAGACAACTCCTTCTTTTGCTTCATTTTTAACAAAAAAAACAAAAAACACCCACTTCAAGATTTCAGCTTTACTCAACTGGGGTTCTTGAAAAAACACTCAAATCCCAAGTAAGAGATGCAGATCCATTTCTGTCATAGCAAGCAAAGAATTAAGACTGTTCAGTACCCATAAAAGGAGTTGCCAAGATTCACTTTTTTCAATTTCAGAGTGTGTATAGGAGTTGGTAGAAGGAACATGTGGGAATTTTGGATGACTGGGAGTTCAGCTCAGTGTGGGTTGGCTACTGTTTGGTGCCACTTTTAGGAAAAAAATAAAAAAATCGATAAAGTAGCGGTGTAGATCAAATACATTGTGCTTGATGAAGTCGTTTGGTTTCTATTGGATATTGGAATTTGGACATGAAGAAAAATCATTTTGACTTTTGTCTACTTTTTCGGTACTTTTAATGAGTTTAAAAAGTGATTGTATAATCACATTACTTAAAAAAAACTAATTACAAGTAAATTTTAATAAATATCAATTACTCCCTCTAGTTCATACTTTTTTTTGTCCAACAATATTTGTCCACTATTGACTTTGCACACTTCTTAAAAAAATGTAAATAGAAGGGTAATTTACCGAATCACCCTCTAAATAAAAATAAGTACAATGTCTTAAAAATGTAATAAGAAAAATGACTATAATTAATAATAAGGGTAAATTAGAATTAAGTGTAAGATTATCCATTGATTTCATAAATTGGACAAGTATTGTTGGACATCCCAAGTGGACAACTATTATTGAACCAAGGGAGTACAAGTAAATGAATTGTTGGGATATGGCACATTGTTCACGATAAAATATTTAAGAATAAAAATTAAAGGTTGTTTTCCATTATTACCATCATTTCGAAACTAAACTCCTACAAAATGTAAAATAGTTAAGAACATTTATAAATGTATAATAAAAGTCACAATAATTATCTTAAACTTTGAATAACTCAAGCATTTTAAAACGAAAATTAAATAATAATATAAGGATTAAAATCACTATTTTCCATTTACTTAATACGGACTAGAAGGAGTTTCAACAACCGCTTAAGGGTAGGCATTCATGCCGTTTGAATCTGTTTGGTAATTTGATTTATATTTTTTATTTTTGAATTAAAGAAATTACAATCAAATAAGTTTGATATTCAAATTAATCGATATGGATATTTTGAGTTTTTTATTTTATTACCTAAGTTAAATTGCTGCCTCTTCTTCTTACAAAAATAAATATCTAAATCAAATATTCATATTAAATTACCTTATTAATAATACCTCATTCTTACCACAATCAACCAAGTAAAGTGGAAAAGCCATAACTTAGTAGTAAATTTTACTAACATTATATATGAGTTAATACCCCGAGTATAGGGAGGGTATTAGTCTTATTAATAGTATTGAGGATATGAGTAAAGGATTAATGTATAATAGGTAGGATTACATATAAAGTATAAAATTTTCGAATATTTAAAAATTTAAAGTTCCAAATAATAAATATAGTATTCAATTCAAAATTCAAAAAATATAACACTTGAATCCAAATCATAAATATATATATAAAAAATAATAATTTGATTTGAATTTCGAGTTTGCTCAAAGTATGTCCAACCCTATGGATGGATGTCTACATATCAATCAAATTGATTTTTTTAAATTCATACACCAAATTAAATTTACGATAAAATGAGTCAAGTAAAATTTATTTACATTTTATCTTTATACCAAATCAATAAATACAAATCATCTATTTTTTATTTATATATCTTCAATTTAATTTATAATTAAAAAATTAAATTATTTAATTTGATATAAACATCACGGTCTATAAATAAGTTTTTATCATTTGTCATATTTTTTCAAAAAGAGGAGAATAAAAAAAATGGGATCTTTCTACATAGTGTGTTCCTTTTCATTTTATGGAATTATTCTGCAACTTGAGGGTAGGGGGGCACCAAAGGAGGGGTGGGGTAAGCTTTAAGAAAATGCTTCTTCCTAAGTGTCACGCGCTAAAGCGGAATTTCGGTCCTTTCAACCAATCAGAAGCACACGTGTTTAACACGACAAATTATGTTACTGTTTAGATCTAATGATGCTGACTCAGCTGCCTAATAATCCTTCTATTCCAACCTGTCTTCTTTTTTTCTCAGTTTTTTTTCTATTTTATGAAATTTGCTATAAATAGAAAAAGGGATGGAAGAATAACAAAAAGGAAATTTTGGCGGCATGGAATTTTCATTTGTATATTGCTATTTTTTTAAAGGTAAAAAATGTCTTTAAAATTATTTCAGAAGATACCTTTCATTAATCTATTTTGTTAAAAATAGAAAATTAATAGACCTCTTATTTATTTATTTTTAAATTATTATTTTTGTTTGTTTCTCTTTTTATTTTTTAAGTAACATTTTAAAATAAAAATAAGGGAGATGATTAGACAGGACATTGATCCTATGAGAGATTTGGAAGTAGTCAAGTGGTGTAGCACTTTGTGAGGGAGGCAAAGGAGGTAAGATCTACATACATCTCACATTTTTCAGACTTGACTTGTGAAATTACAATGGATTTAAAAAAAACAAAAACAAATATGAATAGTATATTTGATCACTCACAAAATTCAGAGATATATCTGATTTTTCTCAAAGATAAATTTGACATTTTTTAATTCAATGACTAATTTAAATTTGTTAGTTAAATATATATTCATTGAATGGGTATCTACACACACATGAACCTTTTTTGTAGATTATAATAGATCTATTAATTTGGACACTTCATATTTGTGACCTTAGTGATTTCTCATTATTCACCTTTAAAAGACACTTGAAAGAAGAAAAACTTGTTATATTATTTCATTTGCAATAAATTTACAACACGTTAAACTCTTATCAATTTCATCTCCACTTGCAAGTGAAGTTTCGTTTTTCTTCTCTAAGAAAATTGAAGCTACATACACAGTTTCCATACCTGTGTATTGAATATTTATCGACAGAAGAATTAAAGTAATTAGAGATTCGTTTATATGGATTCAACTTTTTCACCAGGCTTCTTTCTACAAGGTTTATATTTTATATAATCAGAATTTTTTCTATGTTTTACATTTATAATGTCAAGCTTCTCAAAGTGTATGAAACTGGCCACTCATCATTTACACCTCTTCAACTAGATAAAACAGTAACTAATGACAAAGTTTCACCTGGTGCATAACAAACCATGAGGCAATTTACAATTGTTGACACCTGAATCATCAAAAGTTAGTTCGTCTACATGTCGAAGTTACCAAAACAGACTGGCACCCTACACAGCCATTGAATATGTGATTGTGTCAACGCTGAGTTCTATCGACACCAACCAACCATTAGCCTACAAAAATGTTAAGAGCCAGATGGCATCACCACCAGGGATCTCTTTCAACTAGAAGAAAATGCACCATGTACAGTTTGGTTAAGTCTTTCTGCAGCGTGTGAACATTAAAGACCATACCTGACAACTATCAGGACCCTAAGTCTCATGAAGGGCCTTGTAAATTGTCACCACTTAGTATTACACCTCGCAAAGTCTCTTAGCATTTTCAACTGTTTCAATGTAGAAGTACAATCTCCACAGTGTTGCTTTGTCCTACAATAACCCATTGGGAACTTAGAAACAGGGAACTTGGAGAAACTAAGAACACAATTGCAAAAAAAAATATGTTTACCTCGTTTTCTAGATCAACATACACCTCACTGCAGGAATGTCTCTCCACTTGCTTACCACGGCAGAAAATCTGGACAACACGATCAAGATTCTTAGGTGGAAGGTCCCGTATTAGCTGCCGAAGGTGTTGTTTTTCAGGAAAGGTCATTAACCTGCCAACGGCAAATGAAAAACCCATAGCAAAATTTCAGGACAAATCCGACGAGCAACAAGCCAACATAAAATTCCGAGATCTCATGTACTATACGACACCAATTAATCAACTTCGCATAAATACCAAATTAATTAGGATCTGCCATATGGATACTCTTTAATCATTCTTCCCTATTTGAGGTCCTTCTAAAATTAACAATGGAGGAAATAGACCCTGCCCTGCAGGATCAAACTACAGACCTCCAATTTACAAGTAGATGCTCCACCACTGAACTACAGCAGCCCAAAAAATCTACAAGATATTCTACTATTGACTTCTAAATTTTTTTTTGCATGAGTTAGGCTTCTAATTCTGTCATGCTTATAATGGACAGAAATTTACTTGGCTTCAGAAGTGCAAGGAATTAACAACAAAGCCCGGCCTCTAATTGGGTGTAATAAACCTGGGCAACATATTGTAGTTGTAACAAGGCCAAACATTCAGATACATTAAGGCACTCACACAGTTGTAACCTTTATACACACACACACTCCTTTCTACACTTGTCAGTCACTGAACACCAACGAACCCTTCTTCCCAAATTTTTACTTCTTTCTCTTTTTCTCTATGAAGAAGAATGTCATTAAAAGGCATCAAGAAGATGCTGACAAAATTACAGGGATTAAAAGGAGTTGCTCTGTTACTCTATTTCCTTCAGATCTATAACAGAATATTTATCAGAGAATATAAAACAGAAATAGAAAAGAACAACGTGGATCCCACTAAATTTAGACAAAGTATAAAATTGTCATACTTTTTTAACCTCGGACATTTTAGACTCTTACTCAATCTAAAGGCTGTGTTGTAGGAGTTGAATAATGTCAGAGATAATTTATTCTATGAAATATGAAATGGATAAAAAAATGTATTGTATCAAGCATTATATCACACAAATTATAATCTTGTTTTGAATCTTTTAAGAAATTTAGGTTTCAGAGAAGATTTAGAAGCAAAGCCAATCCAACTTGTTAAAATTCAGCTTCCTAAGGTTCTTATACGCCAAACAAACAAAACAGAAACGAAAACAACAATAAAACGAAACAAATTTTGAAATGAGAACTTAAAATCTTCATGTATCAAATATTCCAAGTATAAAAGAAATATAAAAACATACTAATATAGGAACAGCAAATAATTCAACTTCCAATTTGTTGTGAAATACCTGCAATTCGACATAACAATATCAAGAAGTTCTTCAAGCTTCTCCTCCATGTACCCAAGCTGGCATATTGTCCAACCACAGATTAGATATAGCTAACAAATTTACTAAAACCAGTAAAACTCCTGATAGAGAGAGAATCAAGCTCCAGCCAAGTTACCGTCGATACAAGTTCATCACAATGCTTCTCTATCAGACTCTCAACCTTTGCGCTATCATTTTGTAGCAAAAACTGCAAATCGTTGTGGACCTGGAAAACAGGAACTAAGGTGATGAATCATTTCTTTGCAACTACATCAGTTCAACATTCTAAGCAGCAAAAGCATAGCGAAAATGTTAGTTCAGTTTAATAATCGAAGCTTTATTCTTAACCAGTAAAACTCGACAAAGAGAAGAAAGCAAGCCTAGAAAAGTGCACCAGAGAGAGAGATGGATCTTACATCCCCGTCTTCAGGAGTTTCTCCAGCATTTGAACCAAATTCATTTTGATCCTTCTTTGCAAGGGATTCTTTTACCTGTTCGCCGTCAAGATTTTTAACATCATTCGTCGTATCTCCTCTAGATAGCGAGATATTCAAGTTTTCTCTTTTTGAATCCTACATATAAGGAGTCAAAGAAAGTGTCAAATACATTTCTGTAAATAAAGCCAAAATGTGGGGTGAGACTGAGGCAGTGAATTGTTTCACCAATAGATAGCTGGATGAAGGAAGACCCTCAGGGCTGTTCGGAGGGCAGGAAGGAATTCCCATCACCCAACCACACCAAAATATGAAGTCTTAACATAACACAAGTTTTTGTTTAGCATTATAGCCACTGAAGTTCAGGTTGGGACTCTTTTCCATCATACTAACTTATCAAGTACTGCTCTAATATCTTCTTTTGTCCCACCCGTTTAATACTACTTTTCATTCCTTGCTGGATAGATAAGGACTGAATTATGCAAAACGAATTTTAGCTTATCATTTAAAAGCAGGTTAGTCAAAAGATTATTATAAAGAATTGGCTAGTCACCAACAACATACCTAATGTTAGTATTCCCACAAGTGGGGCCTGGGGAGGGTAGAGTGTGCATAGACCTTATCCCTATGGTAGAGAGGTTATTTACGATAGACCCTCATCTCAAGAAAAAGCATTTCAAAGTAGGTGAGGAAAAGAAATAGCGGAAGCAAAAAGCCATGGCAAAATACTATGAAAGCATGTCAAAGCATTCTGAAAAAGGAACAGTACCTACAACAAATGACACAGTACTAGAAGTACAAGAAACAACAAATAGTAACAAAAATCGAAGGACAAGAATTGGCTAGTCAAAAGCCTGAAATAACCCCAGACTTGCCCTGTCTAATTCATTTAATAAGGGGCCTGGGTTGATTGCTTCTTCCACTTCACAGTTCACACGAGTAACCTAGCTCGTGAAGGCATGTTTAGAGTGTGCTTGAACCGGCGGCCTACAGACCATCCACTTAATGGGTGGTGTTTGGTCCGCACCAATCGTATTAACACGTATAGTTAAGCTTCAAGTCACGCTCTCCTGGATAAATTGGTTAAGGCATTGGAAAGAAGTTTATGCTCCCTAATTACAAATATTTACAGCTCAAAAAAGAACTATCATTTCTGCTTTTCTTTTTTACCAAATTCACAGAAAAGAAAAACAAATCTCAACAATTTTTTATAATCAAGAAATCCCCAAAAGCCACCTAGGTGCACGGTCCAAAACTTGGTGGACAACAGGCTCGTCCTTTTGCCTTTCTTCACTTAAATATCAGGCTTTTAGAGATAAAATTTCGAACTCATGACATGCATCTAACTCACATTAGGCGTTGCCCTCTTACCACTGAACTGAAGTTTGGAGAGCATATCTCAACAAAATATATGGCCGAAAGATTATTAAAAGACTCCTAATACAGGGACGTTTATTGGTCACTTTTTTAAAACAACTACTACATTCTGTACAAGTAACCTGTAATGTTAAGCCTCAGATTTCTTTTGAAAATTGAACAGACGTTACCAAAAGATAGCATGTCCTAAATGAAACATGAACACACTTGCTAATTCTTAAAAAAACATGAAACCACTTACTGAAAGAGGGGATGCTTTGAGCTTCTTCTGAGGGCGGTTCCCTTGATCAGAGTCAGATACAGCACCAGGTACAGCTAATAAACTTTCTTTATACCTTAGGCATGACCGCAACTGACATATGGAAAATACAGGATCCAGAATCTACATTTAAATTTCCAGTGTGAAAATTATATTAATATAATCCATCCAAATAATTATTGAGAAATTCAGCAGGCTTTCTATCATTATTTGTATATTCTTTGCTTAGAAATGATCACACAACTCACATACTGGCACATCTAACATTTATCTTTTGCTATTGTTACATCTTTAGGAGCAAAGAGGAGAACCATTGACCGGAAATAAATGACCACTTCCACAACTATATTGGCACAGGCTGAGATCCCATTTCTTACCACAAAGACATGCTCAGAATAAATGATTCATATATCATAAAACTATTCTCTCTGTTTTATATTACTTGTCCCCTATAAACCTGACACACCCCTTAAGAAAGCTTTAGTTAGAGGTGTATTTTACTAAACTAACCTTATTAATGATGTTTTGGAACTTTAAATTTGACTACTACTACTTTATGTTGTTATTCAATACTGAGGGTAGAAAGAAAAAAATATAATAAAATTCTCTCGGTCTCAAAAATTGAAACAACTATTTTTAGTTGAGGCCAACTAATATGAAAAGAAGAGAGTATAAAACTAACACTCATTCTAGAAATAGGCAAGTATAGGGAGAATTTTGAGTCATGTGCAATGTAGGTGAAGGGAAAAGTGGGTAGTTACCTCGTCAACTTCCTGTGAAAGGGCAACAATACTTTGCCGAAGCAACAACTTCAATCTTTCCTTTCTGAAGTTTGAAACATGAGATCCAAAACAATCCGAAAATAAGGAAGCAGAACCACCGGTATATCTAAACTCTTTGGCAATATAGCTATTCATACTACTATTCTTTTCTTCGACAGCACCATTTGCTTTCCCATTTTTCTCAAATATCTGATCTGAAATTGGAAGAAAATCTTCATCCTGAGAAATTAACTCAGCCACCTCAGATGCAAAAAGCCCAAAGTAATCTGGTCCCTGTCTGTTGCATTCAGTCGAAGCAACCCGACCCATTTAAGATAATAGCTCCAATGCCAACTTCTACACTGAATTACTATTGGACAAGTGGCGGTAGCACTCACCAATGTATTACTGCAAAGCAAAAACAAAACCAGGTTGACTGATAAGTTGCCAGAGTAACACGGAGGGAGCTCTTCACCATCAAGAAAATAGAGTAGCTAACACAAATATAAACAAGAGATGGAATTGTGTCGTATATATTGAACGACAAAAGGATGATAACAACTATATTTCCACAAGTGGGGTTGGGAAGGGTGGGTATATGCAGACCTTATCCCTACCCTTGGAGGGTAAAGAGGTTGCTTCCAATAAACCCTTGGCTCAAGAAAATCATTTCCAAAATAGGTTTGAAAGAAGTCAAGATTAAAATGTTAAGATGAAAATACTAAAGAAAAAAATATATAGACAGTACAAATATTAAGGATAACCGAAGTAAAAGAAACAATAGTAGTAACAAAATTGAAGGATAAGATAATGTTAGCATACTAGTAATAATATTGGAAAGGGAATAGACAAAAGCTTCAATCTAGGACCCTGCTCAACCAGAACTATTAGAAAACACTCTATTATCTACTAACCATCTACTATAATCCTCGACCTCCCCACTTTCCTAGGTAGGAACATGTTCTCGGCGATCTGCAAATGAGTCCTGTCTTGTCGAATCATTTCCCCAAAATTATTTTTGGGTCAATCTCAGTCTCGCTTCCCACATCTTATCCACCACGGCAGCTACTCCTACCTTTCCCCGTATATCTTCATTCTGTTATCTTGTCTCTTCTAGTATGACCGCACATTCATCTAACCATCATCATTTCTACGACCTTCATCTTCTGAAGGTGAGATTCTCAACTAGCCAACATCCCACCCCACATCATAGTCAATCTAACAACCACTCTATAGAATTTACCTTTAAGTCTCGATGACACTTTCTTACCACATAGGACACCGAAATGCGAGCTTTCATTTCATCCACTCCGTGTCAATATGAAGTGCAACGTCCTCATTGATCTCCCCATTTCTTTGACTTATAGATATCTAAAGGTTTCTTTCTTGGAGATGTCTTGTAAATCAATCATTAATTCCCCATCCACCTACTGTGATGTGACACTAAACTTGCACTCTATGTTCTTTTTTTTAGTCGTGCTCAACCTAAAGCCTATAGACTCTAGAGTTTGTCTCCATATCTCTAATCTATCATTAACTTTGTCGCACGTCTCGCTGATCAATACTGTCCTCTGTGAATAACATACACCACAGTGCATTTCTCTAGCTTATTCTCTAATGCAACTAGCTATCTTATCCCATATGTTATCTGCATCACCACTACTCCCCCAAGCCTCCATCACTTCTAACTTCTCCCCCATCTCCCAAGCTTTTACAGGGGTCAAGCTACCCCATTTAATTCTTGGTCGGTCATACAAAGTCTTTTTCCCCTCCCTTTTAATCCCCAAGTCCATCATCAAAATTTTATGTTGGGTAGTGAGATTTTCGCTCGGGATAACCTTGCAGTCCTTACAAAGGCCTTCATCGCCTTTCCAAAGGAGTAAGTAATCAATCCGAATTCTGGCCACCGTGCTACAAAAGGTAACCAAGTGAACCTCCTTCGAGAAGCATAAATTAGCTATCACCAACTCAGAAGCTTTAGCAAAATCCAAAAACCTCTTCCATTTTTAACCCCTAACCAAAACCAGCAAGCACATTGTCCAAACGGCTACTGGTTTATCTGATGTGACCATTGAAATCTTTGTCAATGAATAGCTTAACGAAATGTGGTATACCCCTCACCACCTCATCCAAATCCTCCCAATAGCGCTTCTTGACCTCCTCCTTCAAGCCCACTTGCAGCGCATAAGCACTAACAATGTTCAAAGTAAGTCCTCCAATAACTAGCATGATCGTCAAAACCCTGTCAATGATCCTCCTAACTCCACCACCTATCTAAGCTCTTCATCTACCAAAATGAAAAGCACTCTATTCCTATCCCTCAAGCCTCCTGAGTACCACAACTTAAATTCTCCACATCCCGAGCATTGAAACCTACCCACTTGGTCTCTTGAATGTAATCTATGTTAATCTTCTCTTCTTGAGAATCTTCACTAGCTCTATGGACTTACCCGTCAAAGTTCCAATGTTCCAAGACCCTACTCTTAGCCTAGAGGACCCTTTAACTATGAGATCTCAAGTTCAAATACCAGCAAAGACAAACACTAGGTAATTTTTTCTTATCTATCCTATCCCTTTTTTTTTATAACCGAGGAATACGTTTGTGACTTGCCCTTTAGACCAATCACAACCTTCTACACTTGGTGGATAATGGGTCCGCCCCTCTACACTTCTCCACTTAAATACTGGGATTCACTTTGCATGATGTGGGGCTTGAACCTGTGATCTAAGCCACAAATCCTCCACATTTTACCACTCGAGCTAGGCCTTAGGGCTTTATATGTCTTATCCTTGGTAGACAAGTTACCTGATACATGTTGATGGTGGAAGGTGACAGATATCCGATGGAATTAGTCGACGTACAAGCTAGCCCTAACACCCAGTGTTTTGGACGGCGAGAGGCGACAAGGGCCTGCCTCGCCACGCGGCGAGGCGAGCGGCTTTGAATCGCGGCGCCAATTAATACAAAAAATTAAAAATATTTAATTGCATACATAAATATCCAAAATCTCAATAGCAATAACATATATTAGCAAATATTTCAATTCAAAAACTAATAGTAGATACTAAAAGTCTAGAACTTTAAAGACCCAATAATTCAAAAGACAATACTAGAACTCTAAAAGTCTATTCTTCTTCAAAACTATCCAACTCTTTTTGCTAGCATCTAACGCCATTGAATTCACTGTTTATGGAGTATGGAGACAAATAAATACTATATTAATTAGTATTAAAACTAAATTAAGTTGCATTGTTGCAAACAAATAATTATCGAAGAATTTTTAAAAAAAAAAAAATGTAGGCAGTGGGCAGTGGCTTCAGTTCTTCTTCAGAAATTAGACTTCACAATAAAAAAACAGAGGGACTGAGAGAGTACTAAAAACAGAGCAAAAGAAGAGAAGAGAGATTCGAGGAAGAAGAGAAGAGAGAAGTCACGACTCACGTAAGAGAAGAGAGAACTCGCAGCAGCAGCAGTCGTCGCGAACTCGCAGCAGCAGAGTCGTCGCGAACTCGCAGCAGCAGGAGTCGTCGCGAACTCGCAGCAGCAGGAGTCGTCGCGAACTCGCAGCAGCAGCAGTCGCGACTCGCGACTTCACGTTTCCAGTCGAACTCGCAGCAGCAGCAGTTGTCGCGAACTCTAATTCCAGTTGAGGTATTGATTTCAAGTTTTGCGAAATGAGAAGGAGCAGTCGCGACATCAAGTTTGAAAATATACTAAAAAAAAACCCTAATTTGGCTTTTAATTATTAAAATTCAGACTTTTAAAAAAAATAATCAAAAAGGACGCCTATTGCATTGCCATTCCACGTTACCGAGTCGCCTTGGCTTGCCTTTTTGACCTCACCACGCCTCATCGGAAATAGGCGCAGACCCCTCACCACGCCACGCCTCGTCGCCAAAGGCGAAAGGCGCTCGCCTTTAAGAACACTACTAACACCACAGTTATAAAAAATAGCATCGGCAATGAATTCGGCCTAATACTACAATTTTGTTTGAACTCGTCCAGGTTGAGTGACTAAATAATTACAAGGCAAAATGTCAAGGGACGTTTGGTTACTAGTTAGAGTTATGCAGGTATTGATTATGTAGGTATTCGTTATACAAATATTAGTTATGTAGATATTATTTATGTAGAATTTCGTTATGTAGTAATTATAATACATATATTATTACTTATTGATTGTTTAATTTATTGTAAATTAATATACTTTTTTTTTTAAATGCAACAGGCCCTTGTGGGGGTGTGGGGGCGGGGGGCAGAAATCTATAGGTTGATGCGTACAAATAATAAAATGCAACAGTTCGGGTGGGGGCAAACAGTTTTCTGGGTTTGTTTGTGTGTGTGTGGGTGGGTGCGTGGGGTGGCGGGAGGCAATCAGGAAACTAAAAAAATTGAGTTAGGGGCGTCCTATTTTTTTTTAAAAAAATGACTCCTTAACCTTGTGAATTAATATAATTTACATTATTATTTACAAATAAATAATTAAGTAAACAAATTAAGGGTAAATATATAATTTTATTATTTTAATCCATGTATAACTAATACCCTCATAACTTATTTCACCTTCTACCCTGCATAAAATTATACATAGATTTCCTCATAAGTTATGTGAGTATTAGCTATGTAGAATTACAAAAATACAACCAAACACCACATAAATCAATACATGAATAACTTTTATACAACATTTGGGGACACACCAACAAAACATTGTATAAAATTTATACATGAATTATTTTGATTCTATTTACAAACCAAACATTGTATAAAATTAATACATGAATAACCAAATTATTCATGTATTAACTTTGCCCTTATCCAGTAACCAAACGGCTCCTCATTGTACAACAAGTTGAATGAAGCAACAACATAAGTGGACACACAAGAAATTACATTGATTTATGAAAAAAGGATTGTTCATGTGCAAATGTAGTTATATGATTGCCTCTAGGACAATGTTTTGGACAATGAAAGGTGATGAAATGTGACAAGGGTCTGCCTCGCCACAAGGCGAGGTGAGCGGCGAAGCTCGCGTTTTTTGAAGTGTGGCGTCAATTAATATCAAAAAATTAAAATATTTACTTGCATATATAAATAGGGATAAGGCATAAGTACCCCCTAGACTATGACCGAAATCTCAGAGATAAACTTTAACTAAACTAAGGTCCTATTACCCTCCTGAACTTATTTTTTTTGTAATTTTGTACACCTTTTCTCTTATGTAGCACACTCTGTGAGTCCACGCAATTGAGGCACGTGAGAGATATTTGGATGTCACGTAAGCCAAAAAAGTGCACAAAATTACAAAAAAAAATGGGTTCAGGGGGGTAATAGGACCTTAGTTTAGTTAAGGTGTGTCTCTGGGATTTCGTTCATAGTCCAGGAGGGTACTTGTACCTTTTCCCTATACAAATAATCAAAATCTCAACAACAAAAACATACTAGCGAATATTTCAATTCAAAAACTGAAAATAGATAGTACATCCTAAAAGTCTAGAACATGAATGAGAAAAAAAAAACAAAATTCTAAACAATGAGAAAAAAGCAGAGGTAGAAGTGACTCTGAAGAAGAAGAAGAAGCAAAAAGAAACAGAGTAAGAAGAAATCTGAAAGTGAAAAGAAGAAATACTGCTTTCATTTGCTTTGAGACTGGCCCTCTTCCAGGCGAAAAGGGGAAGGAGCTTTCCAATCGATCACACGCCCGACACAAGAGAAGGAAGGGCAAGAGAATAAATAGGCACTGGCGTATTGACTACTTGAAATACGGACTATCATATATATATATATATATTATTATTTATATATATTATTATAAGTGGGAACAAAAAAAGTTAGAAGTTGAAATACCAAAATAACCCTATAAAGTTGAGATACTACAATGTTTCCATTAATAAAATATATAGTTAAATAAATAATAAAATTTCTATAATTTTTTCTATAATTATCTATTGGTTTATGATATTTTCTTAATATTAAATGAAGGAATACACATCAATCATCAATTTTATTTAGTCATGATGACCAAATTATGGAGAATTTAAAAAGTTGCAAAAGTGATTTATTCAATAATGTATATCATATCATATCATATTTATATTCATATTATATTATATTATATTATATTATTTATTTATTTATATTTTATTTATTTATTTATTTGGAAGCTCCAAAGTACAAAAGTTGAATTACCATTTTACCCCACATCAAATCAAATATATTAAATTGATTATTTTACCCTTTCACTAAAACTCTACCAACACAATATTCTGAACAAAATTGTAAACATACGTTCTATTAAATATTATCATTAGTAATAAGTATTTTTTATTAACCAATTACAAGAATTATCTCTTCCTAACTCTAATTAAAATAGGTAGAATTTAAGGAGGAACAATTAATTATACTGCATTTTAGATCAAATTCATCTATACAAAAATAAAATGTGAAATTTAAATGGTCATTCTATCCTTAAAAATGTCTTCAGTAATTGAATAGTTTCAACTACATTGAATCGGGAGTGCAATTTTATTTGCTGTAGTTATTGTAAGCTATTTGGTTGCCAACTCTTTAATTTAGTACCTCTTCATATTTCAACATTTATTTGTTTAGTCTTTTGAGGTTCCATAGGATATATTTTGTATAGCATTTTCATATTCTAATTCTTTATAAAAGCCCAAACCAAGCCATCAGAAAACTTTATCATTTTATTCTTTTCATTTTGGTTCCATAAGAACCTACTACTGTTTATTTCTTGTTTGTGTTAGGGTATATACTATTAATCATGTGTTGAGACATAGTATTCTAATAATTTTCAAGATTAAATATCTAAGTGGGAGATTGTTAGGGTATATTATTAACCATGCATTTAGATATAGTACATTATAACAATTGTGATGGTTAAAAGTCTAAGTGGGAGATTGTTGGGATATATACAATTAACCATATGTTAAGATATAATATTTATTATAGAATAAATATTTGCTTAGTTTTAATAGATCATATATTCGTTTATGGTGTCTATTTACTTATATAGTAGATGATTTAGTGTGTAGAGTTTTAGCTTATACACAGAGGATTAAATCATCAGTTCTTATAAGTATAAAGTTTTTTGTTCACAATCTAGGATGGAAATTGGACATGCCATCGGGTACGATTGTAGCACAAGATTATATGTAATTTATCTTGATTATGGGAACGGTATAGTTCCAACTTCTTGTGCTAGTACATTTTGTAT
>JAJOOO010024831.1:0-24960 GCA_029582685.1 Solanum piurae
TCCGCGCCTGAACATCTTTCCTGCAAAATATGATAAAAACACATAAAAACCAATACTAAAAGGCCCTAGACACACACAACTTGTAAGTGAAATGTATTAGAAATATCGTAAACTCACGGTATATCAACAGCTCAATCTTTTGCTAGTGTTGCTTCCTCATCTAACATCAAATGCTATTCTTGTTAATGTGAAGGATGTGAGCAGCAACATGAATATTTTATTATTCGTGTCCAAATGAAAATTTTATGGTTACTAACATTGATTAGATTTAGTTTTGATGGTTATGTATACCATTGACCTTTTTTGTTGATAAGTTGTAAAAAAACAATTGATGAAGTGTTATTTTTGCTGATAATATTAATGATTATTAGTATTTTTATTTTTTTGGAACATATATAGTCTTTGTTGTAAAAAAAATCACATAATTATTTGTATGTTCTCGAGCAGGAAGGTCATATGTGGAGACATATATAACCTCTTTGTTGTAAAAACAACAACATAATTATGTGCATGTGCCCCAATAGAAAGGAGATATGTGGCAACATATGACAATTTTGAATTGTTATATTTTGCAACATTATACTGTCGAAATTAAAAAAAAAAAAAAAGGTAGTACAACCGTTTGGTGTGAAGACTAGGTAATTTTTCTCTACTAACCTTCAATTTATAATGTTTGTTTGTTTTATCATTTCAATCATTACTCTTCTTTACTCTTTAATATTAATTATTATTTCAGTTTATTGATGAAATTCTCAGCCTCATGCGGGAGAGGCAGTTGAGATACCCTGAGCACTATGATTCCACAGATAGAGTCATGGATCTCAACTTCTATATCAACTTCAAACAAAGGTATGACAATATCACCGAGGAGGCAACAAGAGTTGGTGGCAAACGCTTTACACAGTTACTTAATGAGTTTGAATGGAATGGAGATATGATTGAAAACGTCAGAGGCATTATACCATATCCTGGAGTCATCGATTGGATTAGTGCAAAAAGAATTCTGGTAGTCATGAACATGAACAATACTCATTTTGTGACTCTTGAGATCCTCTTGCACGAGGATCGCATGAATGTTTATGACTGCAACCTAACGTGTACAGAACATGATGCGTTTTTAACATTCATACAACCTGTGTTCGACTTGTTGTCAATCTTGTTGAGGCAAAGTGGAATAATGAAGCATTTGTCAAATAAGATCCTCAATGAACCATGGGAATTTGAAGGTCGATTGAAACCCATGGTAAAAAATATCACCAGTGCCGCGTGCGGGTCATATTCGCTTGCATTTTTTGAGCATTTGATTACTAACACATCAATTCAACCTCCCAACACCTTGTTGTGTGACAATACAGTTGGTCGATTGCAATGGAATTGAGTTGCTGGGATAGTAGATAAGAATTTGGAGCCTTGACAATGTGTTTGTAATTAATGACAATATTTTATTTTATCTGTGATGTTATATGTTATGTTGCTTCAACCAATTCCCTTTTAACTCTATCTATCCACTACATGGTCAAACACTGCTACATAAGGGTGATCTGTAGCAGCAAATGAGTCATCTGCGGCAACAAATGAGTCATATGTAGCAATATTTGCCTCAAATGTTACGACATTTGACTCATATGTAGCAACAGATGGGTCATATGTAGCAACAGATGGGTCATATGTAGCAACAGATGGGTCATCTGTAGCAACATATGCCTCAAATGTTGCAACATTTGACTCATCTAGAGCAATATATGCCACTCATATGTAGCAACACATGGGTCATACGTAGTAACATATGCCTCAAATGTTGCCACATTTGACTTATATGAGGTGTTTGGGTCATCTGTAGCAACATATGACTCATATGATCAAATGTTGCTACATAAGGGTGATATGTAGCAACAAATGAGTCATCTGTACCAACATATGCCTCAAATGTTGTGACATTTGACTCATATGTAGCAATACATGGGTGTTATCTTATGTTAAGAACAAGTAAAAATGTTGGAACTAAAGTGCAAAACTATGTTTATTTATTGATTTGGTTTAACCAAACCCCAATCAATTAGTTGCGTGTTAAAAAACAAAGAACAAAAAAGACTGATGAAATAAATAACATCATTATATCCCATGCACTCCAGAGATTCGAGATCCATGCGACGAGAGAGAAAGCGAAGCGGCGAGGAAGAAATTGAAAACTCAATTCTTGAAATGAAAATGAAAATCCTAATTTATATATATATCCCTTCTAGAAATGAAATAATGGGCCGATTTGGCCAGTTTTAGAGGTTGGGCCTATGACTTTTATAAAGTATTTACGTGTTTTATCCAAAAGAATGTACATATGTTGCCACATATGACATTTGATGGATGGATTAATCGATAAATTAAGCAATTTATGTTATACCCCATTTTAACTCGAGGTTCAAACGGTGTATAACATATTGGTGAATCTTAATGCTATTTTAAAGAGTCGCCACCTAATTATGTTAAAGGTGAATTATGACACCTATTTTGCTAAAGTTATGTTAAATAAACTCTATATTAAAGTTTATTTAACCTTATGCAATTCTAGGTAAGGGTTCTAATTATCTTAAGGGGAAGGGGTAAGGCACCCTTTAAAATTTGTTAAAAATAATTAACCGGTCAAACTTAAGTTAATTAATTTTAAAGATAAATATGAGTGCTAAAAGAATTTGAAAAGTTGTAAGCTGGAAAATATTTTATCATTTGAAAACTCATTGAATTCAAAGTAAATAAAAAGGTCATTTGCTTAAAACAACTTTACTTAATCTGAAAACTTATCACTAAAAGTTTGAAAATAATTTCTTTCTTTCTTTTTAAAAAAAATGTACTTGTAGTAGCACACTTTGAAATGTTTTAAGCTTAAAACAAAGATGGCTCCTTTCTTTTAAAATGTTTTTTTAGAAATGAAAAAACCATTATGAAATAAGAAAAAAAACATTAATAACTAGAACTAAAATAAAGGTTCACAAACCTAAAACCTATAATATGCTAGCTAATTGAAACAAAAAATTAGCACATATCCAAAACACATAAGCAAGTTTAACATAAAAAAAAAAAACAAGTTAATGCTAAAATAAAAGTAGACATAGGGGACTCCAAGTGAGTTTCACTCGTTTTTCTTGCTATTCGGAATAAAAAAGATGTAGTGAAGACTCCATGTGCTGGATGAAGGTGTCGAGTCCATGAGACTCGGATTTTGCTAGAGTCTTGAATCAAAGACTGTTGCGGGGCAATGAACGGAAGAGCTTCAACCGAAGGTCTATACTCAAACCATGACTAACTCGAGCAAACTTACAACCAGAGATTTGGCCGAGATCGCAACAGAATACAGAAGGTAATTTTGAGAGCAAAAGACAATAGTTCAAGACGTTATCAGGGCAGAAGAACTTCTTTTCTTAAGAATGAATGCCAAGGCTATTATCAAGGTCGAAAAAATCCTCCCCTATTACGAGTAGAATATGTTAGTATTTATAGCAATGAACTAAGGTTCTTGACCCGAGTTTGGGCGGGATTTTAAGAAGTAAAATAGTCGTTTTGAATTCAAAACTATACATGTGATTCTTCAATCAGAGATGTCAAAAGTATTTTGGATTTTTGTTGACCGAATTAAAGAAGAAAGAGTGAATCAGGAAGAGGAAGAGGGCGTTGGCTTTTGCAGAAGAGAGAGGTGAAGCTCTTGCACGAAAATGGAGACACTAAGCTCTGCATAATGTTAAAGATCTCTGAAACTTTCTCAAAGAGGAAGAACGATGCTGCTCTTTTGGACCAGGCGCAACTGCATGCACAAATTAGAATTAGGGCTCACATTTGGGCTGAATATTTGAGTGGATTTGGGCTGAGTTCTTGGGCTAAATGGGCTGCAACGTTGGCCTGAATCATGGGCCTTTTCCTTCTTCTTTTAAATTATTTTTGGTTTCTAACTTGATAACTAATAGAATATATGTTATAAGATGACAATTAATAATTTATAAAATAAAAATATCAATATTATGATTTTACATTAATATAAAATATAGATACAAACTTTCGATTTATAATTAACAAAACTTGAAATAAAATGATGATTACCAATTACTTAAGAAAAGAGGTGTAAAAAGCTTGTAATAGTAATTTCGATAATAAAACATATAATTTTAGTAGTAAATAGTCATAGTAGTGAAAATAGTTGCGAAAAAGGATAATTTGATACGTCATTAAATTAGAAGCTCAAAAACAATATATCGGAAGAAAGAAGGGTCAAAATTTGGTGTCAACAATTTATCAATAAAAAATGTCAAATTGGACCATATTTTAGTACTTTGGATCATAATTACGCAATAAAAAAATATTATAACACTTAGAACAACGATTTACAAGGGTGTTATATAATTATCATATGGAATTACTTAGTCATTGTATGATGAACTAATTGTATGATAGTATTTGTAAAAAGAATTGATAGAATTAATGAAAGTTATTGTATTAAATCATAATTTTGTACTTAGACATGTTGTAGGACTATATAATAGTGTTAAATATTGCATTAGGTCACAATTTAATTGAATTAATACCAAAAACCATATTTTAGGATATATATATGTTGCCACATATGATGTATCTGTTGTAATTTTGGTTGCAAAATTCAATATATTATTCAACAGAACGTACATATGTTGCCACAAATGATATTTGATGAATGAGTTAATCGATAAATTAAGCAATTTAGCAATGAAAAATGTCAAATTGAACCATATTTTAGTACTTAGGACCATAATTACACAATAAAAAGATTTTATAACACTTCGAACAACGATTTACAAAGGTATTATAAAACTATCATACATAATTACTTAGTCATTGTATGATGAACTAGTGATATGATAGTATTTGTAAAAATAATTGATATAATTGATGAATGTTGTTGTATTAGACCATAATTTTGTACTTAGACATGTTGTAGGACTATATATTAGTGTTAAATATTGTATTATGTCACAATTTTATTGAATTAATACCAAACACCACATTTTAGGATACATATATGTTGCCACATATGACGTATCTGTTGTAATTTATGTTGCAAAATTCAACATATTATCCAACAGAACGTACCTATGTTGCCACTAGAGCTGTCAAAAAGGGCTGGCCCAGCCCCACCCGGCCCAAGCCTCGCGGGCCAAGGAATTTGAAAGGCTAGGGCGGGCTGGCCCGTCATTTGGTAGGGCCTGAAAATGCTCAACCCAGCTCAACCCTAGAAGGGCCGAGGGTTGGGGCGGGCTAGCCCTTCTTTTTATTTTTTTATTTTTTTTTCATTTTTTTTTCTTTTCAAACTTGTAATTCTATAACATCAAGAAAATGAGAAGATTTTCAAATCAAATATGGCAAACAATGGTGTTGTTTCAATAACACTGGCAAAATTTTAGTGTAATTAACATGTATCTCGCATACCAGCTATGCGAGTGAGATAAGAGAGTGACAAGCAAGATGGAAGGGAGGTGAGGGCAGGAGATTTGTATATGTATTCTAGATACATGCGAATCTACTTTGATAGAGTGTATCTAGAACAAGTTCATATATTTCGAGATACATGTATTTGGGTACGAAGATTCATAATATTACAACATATCGTGTATTCAAATTATTAGATTATATATACTAGTGAGATTATTGTAAATTACTCTTGAATAAAAAGTTTTGGCCCATGGGCCGACCCCGGCCCAGCTCCGATCAAGCCTCAAGGGCCAAGGGCTTATATGGGTCGGGCTTATAAGCTCTAGTTTCAAATGGGCTTGAAAAATCCTATCCCAACCCTACCCCAATAACAGGTAGGGTTGGGCCGGCCCCATGGGCTAAGCCTATTTTGACGGCTCTAGTTGCCACATATGACATTTGATGGATGTGCTAATCGATAAATTAAGCAATGTAGTAATGAAAAATGTCAAATTGGACCATATTTTAGTACTTTGGACCATAATTATGCAATAAAAGTATGTTATAACACTTCGAACAATGATTTACAAGAGTGTTATATAATTATCATATGAAATTACTTAGTCATTGTATGATGAACTAGCGGTATGATAGTATTTATAAAAATAATTGATAGAATTGATGACGGTTGTTGTATTAGACCATAATTTTGTACTTAGACATGTTGTAGGATTATATATTAGTTTTAAATGTTATATTATGTCATAATTTAATTGGATTAATACCAAAAACCACATTTTAGGATATACATATGACATATCTATTGCAATTTCTGTTACAAAATTCAACATATTATCCAACAAAATGTACATATGTTGCCACATATGACAATTTTATTAATATCACACAGTGGTATAAGGTAAAAATTTAACTACATAATCTAGTTCTACATCACAACTACATAATTCACAACGAATATCATCTTTATCTTCATCGTCACTTTCCCTGGGCCAACCAGTCTTGCGAACATTTTGCTCATGTTGATGAATAGTGCAATAAATGAGTCTTTCTCCCAACAAATGAGGTTCTGGCACCCATACTTCACCTAAAACATATTGCAACTTTTGTGGACATCTCCTGGTTTTTAGTGGCTCCATTTTTTTCATGTTGGCAATGAACATTAAGCCTTCTCTCATGGATTCATCTCCCTTGAAGATTGAAATTATGGCAAGCATATATGATGCACCAATGTGACATCCGTCTGTTGCTTGATTAATCATTCCCAATGCATTTGGATCGTTATGGTTGAAAAAATCAAACTACAGAAGAAATAACACATTTAAAAGGCATAATACATTAATAAAAACGTGAATACATACGAAAATTATTAAAAATTACCACGCCTTTTCTGTATAAGGCTTCACAAAATCATCATACAAAATACTTCTTTCGACAGTCATCCCTACCGACCCTTTCTTACCATCCTTCCAATTTCAAATGTATCAATTTTTCTTCTCGATCCATTCACCACAACAATAAATCCCTACAAATAATCCCTCCATTCATTGTACCTGAAGAAATTAATTCAAAAAAAAATTAGTACTAACGAAGAAATTAATTCAAAAAATAATTAGTACTAATACATATGTATGTTATATGTTGCCACATATGTCTATTTTGTTGGAACATGTAAGTGATATGTTTCAACATATGACCATTCTATTGCGACATAAAGTCATATGTTGTTATATATAGCTATTCTGTTGCGACACATAAATTACATGTTATAACAAAATATGTAAATTATATGTTGCAATATATGACTATTCTGTTGCGACATATAAGTCATATGTTGCTACATATAACTATTTTGTTATGACAAATAAATCACATGTTTCAACATGTTGCGACATGTAAGTCATATGTTGCTACATATATTTCGTTGCAACACATAAATCATATGTTATAACATGTGTAAGTTATATGTTGTAATATATGACTATTCTGTTGCGATTGAAATAATATTTATGTTGTAACATAAGACTAATATTTGTTGCAACAGTCAATTGTTGCAATATATATAACCTTCTATTGGAAATGCGAACGCAAATTATTGAAAAAATTACAGGTTTATACCCAAATAATGAATGATTCAAAAAATTATTAATCTTACTTACCAAATAATGGTGTGTGAACACAATCACTTATGAAGTAAGTCCAATTGATATGCAAGGAAATTTGTTCCATTGATTAGCTAAATCTGATTCAAGAAGAAGATAAGAAGAAGAAGAAAAAGCACAAAAAACATCAGCCAAGACCAACAATGTACGAACAAGAGGAAGAAGAAAATGAAGAGAACGGGTAGAAAGCAAGTAAGAAGAAGAAGAAGAAGGAGGAGGAGGAGGAGGAGAAGAAGGAGAAAAAAAAGAAAAAAAAGAGAGGGTGAGAAGGAGGAGGAGGAAGAAGAGAAAGAGGAAGAGAAGAAAGAAGAGGAAGATTAGGAAGAGGAAGAGAAAAAGGAAGAGGAGGAAGAAGAAGAAGAAGAGGAGGAGGAAGAAGACGAAGAAGAGGAGGAAGAAGAAGAAGAAGAAGAAGAGGAGGAATCTGGTGGGAGGCGGGGGAAAAAAGCTTTTATTTCCCCTTTTGGTTCGATTCGCTGGCATCCCTCCAGTTTTGGTTTCCACCAAAATTAGTTAAATTAGGTTTAAGTCATTTACTTTTTACCCCCCCCCCCCCTCCCCAATTTAATAGAATGGACCAAACTGTCAACTTTAAAACTTGAGGGCAACTCCTATAATTCTTAATCCTTAATTATATTATTGTCACCTACACTCAATAATTAAGACTTATGTCACCGCCATTTTATTTGGACACCTTCTTGTCACCCTTAATTCAAAGTCCCATGTCACACTCCAATTTAGAGATGCAAGTAGCAATTCATATCACACTTTATCTTGAGCTGACACTTGCAATATAGACAACTACACTATTAGCATAATAGCAATCAAGAAATTTAAAAAATGAACCAAGTATATATCCGTTTAAATAAGCCCTCGATCGATAATCTCCATATCAACATAACTTGCAGTAAACTCAGTTAATCTTAGTAATTCATAAAGAACATAAACTAAATCATGTGTGGGTCGTCGAAGCCACCATGAGATCTAGAAATATATAAACTTGTCAGGACCCGGATCTACACCCCAGCCAAGATCGGAACCACGAGTCACCCCAAGTTGATCCTTGGCATAACATATCAAAGAATATCATATGAAACTAATGCGGAAGCTGAAACATATGCTTAATAAGTCTTAGTAAGGAAATCAACAAATCGATGATGACTGAACAACTAATGTCTGAAATAAGCCTTTAACATTTAAATCGAAGGAAATAAGTTTACAGGGACATGGCCCCAAGTTACCTCTAGAAAAATAACCAAGAAACTACTAAACTTTGATTAGCGACTAATCTGGGAAGTCCCTGAATGAGGAGGACTCACCATTTGTTGGTTGGAACTGCTGCAACTTCACTAGCCGCGAGTCTGAGTACGGGTGCTGGATCTATATCATAAAAAGATGCAGCACAGAGAAAAGTATGAGTCATGTGGAATGTACTGAGTAAGTAAGGGATACTAGCATAATCGTAAAATTTCATAATGAGGAGAGTAAAATAAGGTTGCCAAACATATGCATAGTGAAAGAACTAAAGAGAAAATAGTTGGAGTTCATGACCAAGTATCATAAAAAATCTCTTTTCAAAGGTATATATACATATAGTTGAGTCTTTTCAATAGTGCTCAATAATCATATACATAAAATAACATACTTAAAATGAACCATTTAGACTTAAAACATGTCAAGAATTTTGCATAAATGGGGAGTTTCTTATAACCGACATATACTATATGAGCTCATAATGTTCAATAGCTAACCCTGTTGGGAGGGCTTCCCTATACCTTGCCATAGAAAAAGACCATATCATATTTCTGTCGATCCACTAATCTAAGCCTCCCAGAGCCAGAAGGTCAACCGACAAAGCGGTGAAACATAATTCTACGTTGGTGCGTAATTATGAGACTTGGATTTTCTAAACCCGCATCCTTTCGATACTAAATAGTCCTCCCAAAACAACATATATTCATAAATGTTCAAAGGTATGAAAACCACTTATCATCTTGAATCATATATGAGGCTAAGCTCAAAAGTCATATCTTAAAATAACATGTATTTAGGTTATAATTCATAGCATGCTTAAAAGTCATAAGGGTTTGAATGTCCACAAAAATCATACTAAATTAGCCATAAGGTTTCAAAATCAAAGTGAAACAATGAAAAACATAGCTTATTGAAGAAAGATCGTAATTTCATAAAAGCCCTACCTTTACTTCTAATAATCTTGTGAAATTATTGAGAATCAAATATTTTAAGCATAAGAGTGAATGGACTACTCTCATTGAAGCCTTACATACCTTAGTAGGGAAGTTTGATGGAGAATCTTGAAAGTTGAACCCTAGTCTTGGCGTTTCTTGAAGTTCTGCAGCGTAGAATTTTTGGAGTGAATGAGAGGATTTAATTATAAAAAAACTAATTTCTACGCGTTTAGGGCTATTTAGATGACTCTATGGTGGTTTTTAGGACAAAAATATCCTTAAAAAATAAATAAAAGGAGCTGGAAGTTGGTATTTTATTCCAGCGGACAGTGAGGTTCGTATTCACTCCGTAACTCAGAGCCATTGCGGAGCTGCTGCCAGGATAGAGCGTCTCTAGTAAATTAGTCGTAACTTTTTACTCAAAATTTGGATTAATGCAAAATTGGCGGTGTTGGAAAAAAGACTCATAGATCTTTAATTTGATAAATTATTGTTCACCTAATGCTTCATATTCTAAGAGATATGATCATTTGAAGTTGACCCTTATATGGACTCATGCGAAAACTTAGCCGATAGAAATGATTTGAATTTGGCTTGTTGTTAGAGGTCCTAATGACCTTAAATTACTTCCAATACTCTTTCTAAATTTAGTAAGGAACCTTAAAATACATGAACAAGTAGGACATCACTCGGTTCAAGTTTATCTACTTACGACGAACAATTTAGATTCTAAGAGTAGAGTTGCGAGGTGTTACAATATCTCCCCCTCGGGATCATCCGTCCTCGAATGAAGATCAAAGCTAGAATAGACTTGTGAATAGAGTGAAAAAAATGTTCTTTGGACTATTTGAGCTTTATATAATAGTATAAACTAAATTTACCAACAATAGGGGTCTAGCAATCAACAATAAGGAATTTAGAATCACGAGCTAAGAGCATAAGAACTAGCATAGACCGGAACAACATAAACAAGGTGGTGGACTTAGCCTCCATTGGACTCTGTAAGACTTGAAAAGGAACTCTTATAACATTCGAGGGAAGGAATCATATACATGATTCATGTGAGACACTGACATAGATTCATAAAGTATGAACGATAATGATTTGAACAACAACCATACACTATGTGAAGCTACTTGTTATGAGATGTAGGTACCATGGGCACGAGGTAAGAATAATTCTACTATGATTTTAGCAAGCCTAACCTGAACTCCTAAGGTGTTGCACGTAAGATGAACATACTAACCCTATATTTCTATAGGAAATTTCATCCCAATAATGCAACTTTTTCTTACCACCTCATCCAATTAACCTCGAGTTCAAATCAAGAAGCTGATAGGGCATAATTCATTTATACATATGTTATCAGCACAATATTCAAGCCTGTCACTATAACTACTTCATGGTCTTCAAGGTAACCAACTTATCTAATAGTCTATATCTTCCTAACGTCTTTAGAAGCTAAAATTTCCAAGGATTACTAACAACAGACATACCAAAACTTTTCATCTAACTATTTCATACAATAGATCTTTTCTCTCCCTCCACTTTTAAAACCTTAGATAAAATAATCATACCCCGATCTTCTCAATAAGAGATAACTACCTTCTTATCTAAAACCATCATTCAATTGTTATCTACACCACTATTTCAAAATTGAAAAGGTCACTAAAGGACTAAAGTATGAGAATCTAGAATAAGAGAGATACTGTTAAAGCATAACTTATACTTATCATGACTTTGCCACTCATAAATGGGGAACCTGAAGAGATAAGTGTAATAGGCACGAGTATATCATGTAATTGAAGCATAAAGCATACATAGAGAGTCATTCTAAGCGTAGAACATGTGACAACTATCTAACATTACTATGGGTGAACGCAGGTAGGGTCTAGAACAATAATATCATAGGCACGAGCTGTTTAAGAAATGTGTACTTAAAACATACTTAACGTATTGTAATTTTAATATTCACCAAGAATGTATCATGAGTACATAGGACTGAGCATATTGAGATATTATGGGTACATGTATTGTGAGTTGCATATCATAGAGCTAGAAGTCATAGGTTCACGGAGTAATATGAGGGTCTCTTTGTTCTAAAGATATTTCTTTCTATTATAGAATTTGAGAATGAGCAGAAATCTGTATGAGGTGCATGAGTATGGGTCACGAGCACAATGTTAACATGCAAGAGATGAGTAGAGTATCATAATGGTTGAAACTTGAAGAATACTCTAGAGTAGAAATGATTTGCTATCTCATCATAACTCATTCTGAAATGCATCACAATCTGATTCATAAGACTTGATGTGGTATTTCTCCCTATCATGTCCCTCTCAGATCAAGTTCGATATTCTAAGTTTGTGAGCTTATTTCATATACTCTAAACTAGGCAACAATATACACATGAACACTAAACTTACCCGGACAACCTATATTTCAAGATACTAGCTTCATTATACAATTTTCATTTTAAAGATACCATTCTTAACTTTTTCTTGCTTTTATACTCATTATCATATAACTTATACTCTTAGTAGCAAACATAACCAATTTTCCTAGCACCTCATAATCTAATCTTTCTTGCTATTCTACTAACATCACACCTCTAAGTTCATATCCCTCTGAATTAGTAGAGATTAAAGCTTAACTAAGAGTCACAACACCCTCTATCTCTAAATCCTCGATTCAACTCTTAATAACACCATATAATACATACTATAATTAGTCTTCTCCACACTTATATACTTACACATATCAACTAGAAATACATAAATCTAAATAATCTTAGAATATCGTGAACCACATATTACCTCAGGTTCAAGTCTATCTTTATAACTCTTAAGGATCTCTTTTATCTATTTACATAGTCACCATTCATTGTATCACCTACGGTTCACATCTACATCATACTTGAACCATCACACTTATTAAAAATTCATAGTATTAAATTCTTACATATGTTATTTCAAGTCTACTGGATCAATTTCATAAAACTTGCATCACTAATCCCTAAAATATCATTTATTTCCACTATGGATGACCATTCACATTTCAAACTTAGTGTCTAGAAATACAACTTTGCATACTACCCTAGCTTAGCAGCTACTAAATAAATAAATAAATTGAGAAATGCTAGTCCACCAAAATCTCTTACTTACTGTAGTCAATTTTAATCATACAACCTATCTAATTTCATACATTTAGCATATCCTTCTTTCACACATCACCACTACATATACAAACTTTTAAACTATATTCATAGCTCTATAAGCATCAATCAGTTTCTTTTCAAAATCACAAAGTAAAGCCTAGACCTATCAATCCTTAACCACCCTATACTCTCATTAATGACTTAAATCGTAAACTCCTTTCCTAGTTCAATCATAATCTAAGTCACATTAACCAATGACTTATTTTCTACCTACTACCATAAGATCTACGTACATCAACTTAATATCCCCTAATTACACTAAAAGACATATCACCACAATTCTAACTTATTGGATAAATAACTTCTCTCTCTCTCTCTCTCTATATATATATATATATACTACACCTTGATAACTTATTATCCCCACCATTTTGGATACTACACTTTTATATTCACACATCACATTTTGGGTCATTACACTAATAAATCATACCCAAAGTACACTATCTTATGAGTGACAATACTACTCAAGACTTTAGACACATACTTTCTCCTTTCATGAATGTTTTGTGTAACAAAGAGTTATAGATGATTCTAGATGCATATCATATCTGGCTCAACAACACGATTCACATAAAGAAGAGTGTAAAATTTTGAACTGATGGGCTAAAGCATACTAGTGGGTTCATATCAAGCCCTTTATTGTGGTCTCTGAAATGTTGATAGTTTATTTGAGAACATCTTATCGGTAAGAACGAGATTTACTACTTCTATCACCTTGAATATGAGGAATAGTTAGAGAAATTTGAGCAACATGAATCTGCATATGTTTCTTAGGGGATAACTTTGTTGCATGATCTAGAGTATAAATGAGAGAAATATTTTCTAAACATCGTGTAGCCTCCCCCTTATAAGTGTGGCATGCTTCACACCCATAAAAAAGACTCTACTAGATGCGGCTTTCCATACATTCTAAGACACTTGAACCTACGACTCTAATACCAAATTTATCACGACCCGGATCTACACCCTAGCCGAGACACGGTACTCGGAACCACGAGTGGTCCCAAGATAAGCGTTGGCATAACATATCAAAACATATCATATGAAACTAATGTGGAAGCTAAAACATATGCTTAATAAGTCTTAGTAAGGAAATCAATAAATCCATGATGACTGAACAACTAATGTCTGAAATAAGCCTCTAACATTTAAACTGAAGGAAAGAAGTTTATCGAAACATGGCCCCCAGTTACCTCAATCCAAATAACCAAGAAACTACTAAACTTTGACTAACAACTAATCTAGGAAGTCCCCGAATAAGGAGGACTCACCATCTGCAGGCTGGAACTACTGCAACCTCACTAGCCGCGAGTCTGGGTACGGACGCTGAAATCTACATCATAAAAAGATGCAGCGCTGAGCAAAGTATGCATCAGTACGTGGAATGTACTGAGTAAGTAAGGGATACTAGCATAATCGTAAAATTTTATAACGAGGATAGTAAAATAAGGTTGCCAAAATCACATGCATAGTGAAAGAACTAAAGAGAAAATAGTTGGAGTTCTCAAAGGTACATATACATATAGTTGAGTCATTTCAATAGTTCTGAATGATCATATACATAAAATAGCATACTTGTAACATCCCGCATTAGAAAGAACTAGAATTTGCAAGAAACTATTTTTGGAAAGAATAAATTTGGAAATTTTGGCAAGTTATGCTAAGTATGAGTTTTGGGTCAACTTCAAACGACCATAACTTTCAGTACAGAAGGAGTTAGGTGTCCCGTAAGATATCAAATAAAGGTCTTGGAATCCTCTTTCCAACGCCACTAAGTTTGCTAATTTTTGAGCTCGTATGAGAGAGGTATGCCCGTTTAAAGTCGAGTTGTCTAGTTAAGGAAAGTTATCCGAATTTAAGAGAGGTATTTTGGTCTTTTCCTTATCCAATTAACTTAAAATGATATTTGGTAATATCTAGGGGTCTAAACTGATTTGGTTCAGTTTTACAAAACCAAATTTATGCTAGGGTTTTGAGAGAAGTTCAAGAAGAGGAGAAGAGAAGAAAAAGTCAAGCGTTCATCAAGTTCGTGAGGATTTTCGTTTGCGTATTTCGCCAAGGGTTTGATCCCTAAGAGGTATGTGAGTTCACATAGCGTTGAGTTCGTACACCCACGCATCAATCATGATTTATTCAGCATAATTTTGTTCATGAAAGTAAAAGATTTGAGTTCTTGATGAGTTTTGTTGAAGTTTCCTTCATAATTTTGATTGTTGAGGTTTTGATGAGTTCTTAAGATAATCGTATGAGTTTTAAGGTTGTTTTTTAGCGCATTCTTGTACACTAATTTTGGGTAATCGAATCTACGTGATTGGGGAAGAAACCACTCGATTCTAGGTTAATTGGGGTTTTGGGGCGCCGCGCCACTCAGTGCGCCCCAACCAGACTCGGTAGTTTAGGATCTGGCACCCTGCGCCACTCAGTACGCCAGGGTCGCCAGGTCCTCTACCCTTTCCCACTTCTTTCCGTTTGAGTTTCCTCAAATCGTACCTATGTTTTCTAGTGGATTTCTACACTCTATGGTACGTCTAAACATCATGAGATCATCCATAACATGAGATCATAACCCTTGAATCCATAATTCAAATTCAAGGTAGAGCTAAGAGTCAAGTCTAGAGATTTCTTCGAGTCTTTTCAAAAAGTCTTTTACAATTGTTTTAAACTTGTTTTAAAACTTAAGCATGGAGTTTGAGAAAGAGTAGAGCCGAGTTCATTTCTTTAAAAGATTATATGGGAACTAAGTAGTCCCAAAGAGTAAATGTTTTCACATTTAAGATGAGAGGAAACGCCGATTTCCAAAAGAGTTTTCATGAGCAGTTCTGAGTACTATCTCTTTTAAGAGATATATTTTAGAGTAATAATATCAAACCACAGAGAAAGTTGTGTTTTTAAACATATGAGCTAGCTACATTTTGAGAGTAGTATTGAGCACTGATATGGGAACGAGTACAAATAACTTAAAGTCTCCATAAATTATGTAGCCAACATGGGTAGAAAGGGTCATACTTTTTAGATGATTCCTTAGTGCTTTTTAGCATAGACTAGTGGATCCACTTAGTAGTAGGTTCTATACCCCGGAAAAGTATAGGATGGCCCTGGCGTGAGGCAAGACGCCGTATCATCACATAGCTCATAGTGATGGTTTTCAGTTAGAGAACCTCCCACAAAGTTACTTGTATTTTCATATACAAAACTAAGTTACTATTGTGTTTTCAATACACTGAGTTGTTATCTACATGTTTTAATGTTTTTCTTTATTACTGCTTTATATTGGAATGAGTTGAGCTGAGTTTAGATGAGGTAGGTTTCTTCAGTTCCCTTTCAAGCTTATGTCTTGTTTTAGAATTCCCCTCACATGCTCGTACATTCCATGTACTGACGTCATATGTCTTGCATCTTTTATGATGCAGATACATGTAACCAGGATCAACATCCGGCACTTCGTTGATCCAGTTGAGCGTGCTTCCAGAGGATCCCTTTTATAATTGTTTTGTCATTTCAGTTTGTTAGGATGATCGAGGGTCTTGTCCTGACATCCCTCATAGTATTAGTGGTTTTATAGATAGTTAAATATTGTTAGTTCATGAGTCTTTTCAATTTCATTCGGTTATGTTGAGACTTGAGTTGCTACTTTGGCTAGTTGAATCTTTATTTATAAAATATTCTAAGTTATCCTTTGAGTTACGGTTTACTTTTTAAAGTGCTTTTATCATGCGTAAGTCTTCCTCTAAGAGTTAAGTCAGGCCAAGGGTTCGTTTGGGGTCAACAATGGTTCTTGAGTGCCGGCCACGTCCAGGGTGTAGACTCAGAGCGTGACAATACTTAAAATGAACCATATAGACTTAAAACATGTCATGAAATTTGCATAATTGGGGAGTTTCTGATAACCGACATACATTATGTGAGCTCATGATGTCCAACAACTAACCTTGTTGGGAGGGGTGCCATATACCTTGCCAGAGTATTAGACAATATCATATTTATGTGGATCCACTCATCTAAGCCTCTTAGGGAAGAAGGTCAACTGATAAAGCGATGAAACATAATCCTGTGTTGGCGCGTAGTTTTGGGACTTGGATTTTCTAAACCCGCATCCTCTCGGTACTAAGTAGTCCTTCCAAAACAAACATATATTCATAAAATGCTCATAGGTATGAAACCACTTATCATCTTAAATCATAAATGAGGCAAAGCTTAAAAGTCATATCTTAAAATAACATGTATTTAGGTTATAATTCATATCATGCTTATTTTCATGCTTGAAATTCATAAGGGTTTGAATGTCCATAAAAATCATGCTAAATCAGCCGTAAGGTTTCAAAATCGGAGTGAAACAATAAAAAATATAGCTTGTTGAAGAAATATCATAATTTCATAAAAGCCCTAGCTTTACTTCTAATAATCTTGTGAAATTATTGAGAATCAAATACTTTAAGCATAAGAGTGAAATGAATACTCTCATTGAAGCCTTACATACCTTAGTAGGGAAGTTTGATGGAGAATTTTGAAAGTTGAACCCTAGTCTTAATGTTTCTTGAAGTTATTGAGCGTAGAATTTTAGGAGGGAAAAAGAGGATTTAATTATGAAAAATTGAATTCTAAGCGTTTAGGGCTATTTAGATGACTCCCTGATGGTTTTTAGGATAAAAATATCCTTAAAATAAATAAATAAAAAGAGTTGGAATTCGGGATTTTATTCCAGCGGATAGTGAGGTCTGTATTCACTCCGTAACGCGGAGCCATCGCAGAGATGCTTCCAGGCTAGAACATCTCTAGTAAATCAGTCATAACTTTTTACTCAAAATTCAGATTAATGCAAAATTTGCGGAGTTGGAAAGAGGACTCATAGATCTTTAATTTGATTGGTTATGGGTCACCTAAATTATCATATTCTAAGAGATATGTTCATTTGAAGTTGACCCTTATATGGACTCATGCGAAAACTTAGGCGATATAAATGCTTTGAATTTGGCTTGTTGATAGAGGTCCCTAATGACCCTAAATCACTTCCGATACTCTTTCTACATTTGGTAAGGAACCTTAAAATACATGAACAAGTAGAACATCACTCGGTTCAAGTTTATATACTTAGGATGAACGGTTTACATTCTAAGGGTAGAGTTGCGAGGTGTTAAAAAACTAAACACATATAATCATGTACGATCATGGTCAATAGGTTGTGTGTTAAAAGGAAAAAACAACAAGGCCAACACAATCGACAATGCATATTCATACACTCAAAGCCTGGAAGCCTCTAAAAGTAATATACTTTATTGAGACAATGCTCCGACCTACCTATTAGTTGAACATGAAAAAACACTAGCAAACCTCTAAATTTAGCAACTCTGAAAGAAGTGGAGCTGATCAATCTACTGTAACTCGGTATTCTACTGAGAAAACTTTATACATATATGTCAAGACCTGTAGGCAAGAATGAATCGCCTCCAGGTAATGGGACTTCAGTACAAACTAATTTACCGAGCATAAAATGCATTAGAATAATTGCAGGTATCATAATGTACTGAAAGTAATCAGGTAAGGGAGTCAAGAATAAGTTGAGCATACTGGTATGCTCCTTAATCTATCAAACAAAAACTAATCAAACAACAACTTACATGGCCCCCATAAGCTCGACATGTACAAACAACAAATAATACAACCTACATAAGTTCCCATAAGCTTGGTAGGTACAAACAACAATAATCAAACCTACCTGAGCCCCCATAAGTACGATAGGTACAATTCAATCTATATACCCCAATGGTAATACTCTAGCATTGTAGGCAATCATTACATCTCAATAGCCCATCGAACACTGCGTGAATAGCACTGAAGAGAATCGTTATGCCCTAAAAGAACCTTAGGCAATCTGCGTATAGCCCCTTAGGTGATCTATATATAGCTACAAAGGCAATCAACATATAGCCCCTTAGGAAATTTGTATACAGCCCCAAAGGCAATCACTATCTTCCAATAGGTCCTTAGGCATCAATGTAGCCTCGTAGGCAATAGGTATAACGTGTAGAGTTGTACATGTCTCAATAGCCCATTAGGCAATAAGCATATAGCCCGGTACAAGTTAAATTCTTAGCCCTAAGGGCAACAACAA
The DNA here is from genome assembly GCA_029582685.1 of Solanum piurae. Taxonomy (NCBI): domain Eukaryota; kingdom Viridiplantae; phylum Streptophyta; class Magnoliopsida; order Solanales; family Solanaceae; genus Solanum; species Solanum piurae. Next base: position 19,126 of record JAJOOO010024831.1, read on the forward strand.
ACAATCAAATAACCTGAAAGCAAGCAATGTGGATATACGCGAGTTATACAAATAATTATTATGCCTTGCAAAAATATAGGGTCACTAATAATAGAATATAGATCCCAACGAGGAATATCTATATCAGTCACAAAAAATAACCATATATTTTCTAAATTTTACTGTATCTTGAGCACACGTAGCTCTTGTATTTGTATCTTGAGCACACATAATTCTTGTATTTGTATCTTGAGCCTTTTGGGCTCCTATAGTTGTATCTGAGTCTTATGAGATCGTGCACTTGAATCTAAATCTTTTGGGCTCCTATACCTACAACTCGAGCATACAAAACTCTATTAAGGATCAGTAATGTCAACTTAGACATAAAGAAAGTCCATAAGTGAGTAAACTTCAATATAGCTCTATAGGCTTTAATATGGTCTTTCTAGACATTTGACATCTTTTATAAGCTAAGTATAGCCCATAGGCAAGGTGCGTTTACCAATGACCTTTCTAGGAAACAAATAAAGGGACAATTATATGTATATAACTCAAAGGCTTAGTACCAAATAGTAACAACTGATGAGATAGTCACATGTAGGCATCAAACATTCTTCTAATTTGTCAACAAGTAAAGATGGCCTCCTATGCGACCTAAACAACAATATGTATATCATATCGAAGGGTAAGATCGCTAAAAAGTAGGTGAAACACCTAATAACTCACCACCATAATTCAATATGCAGTCAAGATGCTATTGAAAGATTTGGGAATTCTTATTTCATATGCTAACATTCAACAAAAGAGACAAAAATAAATTGAATAATCAATGCTCGACTTGATGAATTTGATATGGAAGTAGTAAGAATTGACAAGTTTTAGATGTCTCGTCGAAATTCTTTTCGAGCAGTGAACCTAATTAATTGAACAACTTCATCAATCTTTGCAGTGGATTTCTATTCCGCAATGTTGTTTTCTGTTTTTTCTCTTGAAAATTTACCATGGAAAAAATTTATTTTTCTCATTAACCATAACAAAAAGAGTGTATGTGATAAGATAAATGGAGGAGGAGAAGAAAGGTAGGGTGGCGTGACGGAGATGGGTGGAGAAAATTTGACTTTATTTTGACTCAAACACCTTATTTATTTTGTATTTAATTTTATTTCTACGTCAGGTTTGAAGGTGGAATTAAATTTACTTTTGAGTATTATATGTATGTAACAGGTCGCCCTAGCAGTTTTAGTGTATAACTAACTTTTCCAGACAACTTCAAAGGTAAATTTATGCCTTTTCCCCATTTTTTTACTTATATGCATGAATATATTTGACTGCTAATTTGATAATTTAAAGCAAGATGCGTATTCTTGATCTCATATAAATTCAACTGTACTTTTCCCGATAAACATTAATCACTTACGATACACTCTACAACCAAATCTCAGCTTTTCGTACCATAAATCAGTAGCTCAGTTCCCATGCTACAAGGCGAAAAAAAAGAAGAAAAGAAACGCCATAATGGACCATAAGAATGAAATCTACATTGGCATGGAAGTATATAATATGCTTTGGCACAGATCTAGCCCAGCATCACGCAGTTGGTGCAAGCAAAACCATTTAACATTCAGACGAAGACATCCCATGCGTTCAACATGAGTAAGGAAGGATCCAAAACATATCAAGGGTTTTGCAAGCAATGACAGGATAGTAAGATACAAAAATACCAAGGTACACATTATTCAATCACCAATTTGCAGAAACAGACAATACATTTTATATTATTATCCTTCCGAGATGGTACAAGATAACTATGGAAATTGTAAATTTAAAAAAAAAGAAAAGAAAAAAAGAAGACGGTAGTGAACATAAAATTCACTTATGAACATAAACCACAAATTCTGGTGTCCATAGAATTCACCATTTTCTGCAACACCAATATGTACACAGCCCTATATATTAACCCACATAGATATCGAGAAATGTGAAAGCATTTGCAGTAGTTTTTTACATGCATATAACCAGTCTCTATATGTAAGCTACCTGTGATAATACCTGCAGAAAAACAAATACGATCACAAACCAATACAGGACCATACATAGCAATTGCATACTAGCACTTTCATCCAAGTAATCGGGACCAAATGATTGTAAATACTAGATACACTATATGCAAATGGAAGTAAGGACTCCAACAATTCATATCAAAAAATGTTTGCACGTCTTTTGGTGGAATCTTTCAAACACAGGAGATCACATTTCACCAATCAGTAAGTTACTAGTTAAAAGTCATATACATACATAATTTCAGATGGGCTAGTAGTTTTAGTTACCTGTTAAAATAAAAGACGGACTAGCTCAAAGAGCCATCTCTGCTTGCAACGCAGCAAGTTCATCTTCTTCAGCTGTACGCTTCTGAGGAATGGGCCGAGCAGGTTGCTTCCCTGCAGGAACATGGACTGGAGCTGTAGTTGCTGGTTGAAGCAGCTGCTCTTCTAATTCAGCACCTTCCAGTTCTTCAAGTTCTGCCTCCAATTCACCCTGCAACAACAGCATGTCAGAACTAGCAGAAATACATACACATTTTATGTGACAAAGTACTCTTGCATAAAATATAAACTGTCCAACAAATGAAGTTCATAGAGCTAATAGGGAAAGCATAATCTAGCATTAGATCGGGAACCTCATCAAAATCAGCTGCTGCACCAATTGGAGTAGCCAAAGCCTCCTGTATTTGTTTCATATTCTCTGTCTGTTCATTTATTTCATCCATTGTCTTGTCCACATCATCAATATTTCTGTAAACAGAATGCATTGTGTAATCAGAGAAAAGAAACAATAATAACCCAATATACTCCAGACATCACATGAATGAAGTATAGGGTAAGAACAAATGATAGAAAAAAAATAGTAGACATGTGCTTCAGTAATTTGACGATAACTGTATAGAGTGACTTTGTTACTTACGTTGCTTTCTGCATTGCTTTCATTGCAGAAGCTCCAGTTCGCAAAGCATCAACAGTTTCAGTTGTAGCTTTTGCGCCTTCTAGCATTATCATCTAGAAATTGAAGTTCCACATGTGAACAGGTGCACGACAAGAATCTCATCCAACACTAAACAAAAGAATTGATAACTGACTAGCAAACCTGATCATGGATGCGAAGCTGGAAATTGCCAAGCTGCTCAATTTGCTGTTCGTAGAGCCTCTTCCTCTTCAAACATTGTATTGCAGCTGCATCATAAAACGACAATTACTCATGTAAGCTAGCTGCACGTATCATGTAAATTCCCTTCCATTGAAATGAAGGTAAGAAATATCTAGAGAAGTTCCTATGCTCTTTAAGTCTTTATACTGTTTATCACATAGCAAGATACAGGGGGCAAAACAAAGTGATAGTCACTATAAGAGCGAGAAACTTAGAAATTCCAAGAAAACACAATAGGATCACCTGTACCTCTTTTGCTCTTTGCTCTTGTAAAATCTTTGGCCTTCTCAACCTCTGTAGAGGCCTTCTTCTGAAGCACCTTTTCCTTTTTCTCAAGCATCTCCAGTGTCTAAGCAAATGTATAACAAAATATTCAAATACATACACCTGCTTGCAACGGAAAATCATACACGAAGCTGAAAAAAGAGGAACATGGATAAACTAGGGCAAAAGAGCCTAAGCACCTCAATCACTTTGACCTGTATAATGTTTTACCATTATAAGACAAGTTTTTTCTTTCCCCCCTGAATGTGTCTTAACAAGCAAGTAAATACAGCTTCACAATAAGCACAGACCTCTACCATCACTTTTCTTTCTATCACCTTTCTGGTTTACCTAACAGAGCAATTTTTATTGGTGATAAATGTGATCCTATGATGTCATCCAAATAAATAAAACTAGTATGCCAAAGTGAATGTGGAAAGAAATTGCCAACCTCATAAAATTTCTTCCCGAGGCACCAACTGTAAAAAAGACGAACTATGATTTAGCAAGAGAGCAGCACATAACGACATTGTCAAACGTCCTAAGGAGAAGAATTTACAGGAAGTAAATGTAACAATTGAAAAGGTTGGACTAATCGACGGAGGGAGTGAGGCTTTCAACCAGAGCCCAAGGGGTTGTATTGTATTTTCCAAGGCAAGGTTGAACTGGAATCTAGCAGAGAATGGTGCTGCGTGGGAGAAACGAAAATCACTATGTGCCACTTGCTGGCGAAGTCAAACTTCGCGATGCAAGAAAAGAAAGAGAGATACTTTTTCCCACAATAGCTAAATACTGCTTCAAAATATTCTCCAGAGGAAGGAATATCATCCCTGATAGGCTTCCTCTTAGATATACATCCTCATGACACACTAATGGCAATTCCATGTACCGAGTTAAAAAGCAAGAGACAATTATAGTAAATTGATTCTGGATAGTTGTTATCAGGTAAATTGGAAGCCATTGACACTAGATTTTGAAGATAATTTTATATCAATCAATTAATAGCCTCAACCTAAAGAATTAGGGATCGCTTATATGAGATCTTTTTTTATATTGGCGGTCTCAGAGTTTGTGCCCATACTTGTACTAATGCGGCAGGCACCCACAAGCGCAAACACAGGTTCTCAAGGTAATTCTTCCTATCAAGGCTGTAGTAGACGGCCTAATACCAAGTGTTGCTGTTGCTAACCAAACCTAGGCTCTCCAAATTGTTACTCCCATGTCTCAACCACTTGGCCATCCCCTTGGGAACTTAGTTATATGAGTCCTGTACATCTATGCAGTACAAAATAATCATATTCTAAGCAAGTTATCCGTACCCCGGAACCTAGTTTAATCCCAACTAATGAATGGATTAATTAGAAAAAAAGATGAACCCAACCATATATCAGTTTAGCAGTATCAATTATAAACTCACAGAAAATCCCTAGCTTGTCAAACAAAGCAACAGATAATCTTTTTCTTTGCTAAGGGAAGCAATCCCAGGTCAGCATATAATGAATTATGCATAGATATAGATCATAATTAGAGTAAAGGAATATCAATATACATAAAATAAATTAAGGATGTGGACCTCGTTTAATTTGTCAAGAGTCATAAGAGCATTAGTTTCCTGCTTGGGTTTCCCAAATATCCGCGAAAACATGTTTGCTTATACAACAAACAAAGGCGAACCTGCTTAAATTCTGCAATTAAACCATCAACGAAAAACTCATCATCAGTAAAAGCGAATGAATTTCTGACCCAATAAGGGGAACGACCATATCTACGTCGCAATACCTGTTGATTACAAGTTACAATTTAGAGTAGAAGAATATCACCGATTCAACTGCAAATTTGCTTCAACAAGGAGGACTGAATTTGGTTAAATGAATTTATGTGAAAATTCTACGAAGGAGAACAATAACGGGCCGACCCGGTTCGTTTCTTTGTGGGTATATGGCTTTTCTTAACCGTGTTGAGTGAAATGCTAGTCCGAATCCACACGCCAACCATTTCTCTAGTGCCTTCCAAAAGGTTGTTTTGTTGGTTAAATAAATCGTAAACTAAGCAAATACCTCGTAAATGCAAAATAATTATAAATATATATTCATTTATATTTTTATCCCACTAAATAATTACACTATATATTCTTCAATTAATTTCGCTTAACTGATACTAAATCAGTATCATATACTGTATTGATATCATTAAGACTGATAATTTCACTTAATTTATATTAAATCAATATATATATATATATATATATATATATATCAGTATATATATATATATACACTATATTGGTATCATTAAGGTTTCTTATTAAGGAATTACGCATTAGTCAATGATACTCTAGTATCATTGATTAATGAGTAATTTCTTAACAAGAAACTTTAATGATACCATAAT
>JAJOOO010024832.1:0-23340 GCA_029582685.1 Solanum piurae
CTTTTTTGTTAGAACTCATATTTAATTATATGTAAAGTGTAATATAAAATAATAATAACACAAAAATTAATGACGAAAAATAAAATATAAATATTATGAAACGAATGTACCAAACGTCTGCGTTAATAGCAGACATTATAACTGATTCTTGAAGCTTGTAGTTTGTTGTAACTTGTAACTTGTAATTTGGAACTCCAATACTTGATAGCAAATATGAGAATTATATATATTATGATATAATATGAAAATTTAAAATTGAAATATATGTATTATGATATATTATGAAACTTAAATGGCATAAAAAGTTGAGACTTAAGATTGAGAGGATATAGAAAATAGATGAGAGAATAGATGATTTTGTAAGAAATAATAAGGAATAGAGAGGTATTTATAATATTAAAAATGGGTTAAAGTGTATTTATGATAACTTGAGGGTTTAAATTAAAGTATTAAAAGTAGGGGGTGTTGGGGAAGTGAAAAAGGTAAATAAATCCGTTGGAGGGGCCCACTAGCCGTTGCCCCAACGGATATAAATTTTTTTTTTTTAAAAAAATTAAAATTGAGGGGATCCCGCGAATCGTTCGGTTCAGACGGGCCGAGTCGACCGGGACCAAAGGGTGAACCGGCCCCTAACCGGTCCCCTATCCCGAACCCCTCCCAAACCGTGAAATATTACGGGACCGGGTCCGGCGAGCCGTTTCTCGAACCGGTCGCGGGCCGGGCCGGGCCGACCCGATCCCCTTGCCAACCCTAGTAGTATCACATAAATTGCTAAATTTTCTCCTTCAATAAATCTTAAACAGATTGTACATAGTTAATGTCAATAAAAAGTTTGCGTCCAATTTACACGATTTGTTATGTTTCAGAATATATTAATTAAAATCTTTGAATATCCGGATATCTTTGGTATTAATAAGTCTCTAACCAATAAATGTGTAAGGTCTCAAAATATGATTTTGAAAGATTCTTAAAATTCATAGAAGTTTGTTTGAATGGAGAAATTACGCGGATAAGCAAACATATAATAGTTAATTAGCTAACATAGTTATAATTTGAATTAATTACCACTCCCAACCTTTTTTTAGCTATAATTATGTGTGCCTCTTCATCTCTTCCTCTCTTATACATATACAAAATACAAATTATACAAATATATATTATACATATACATATATAATTATATGATAGATATACAAATACAATTCGCTTCTCTCCACTCTTTGCCCTTTCTCACTCGTATCTCTCCTCTCTCTCCCAATATCGCTCATCATATACATAAATACATATGTATATCAGTTACATATATACAATTATCTAACATATATACATATATAATTCGACAGATATACAAATACAATTCACCTCTCTCTACTCTCTGCCTTCTCTCGCTCTCATCTCTCCTCCCTCTCCTAATCTCACTCTCCTCTCTTCTCCCTCTAACATGACTATGAATCGTAATTAGCAAACTATAGATATGGAGCCTAATTAAGATATTTTTAGTGGTTGTTTGCGAAATCTCCCCATATTAAATTCATAATGACAATTCACAATATTACCAGGGACGACTTAATGCCTTTAAAAATGAGGCATCCGCCTCGGGAACCCAAATTTGAAGGCCCAATTTTTTAGTATTACTAAATTTATTATAAGTTTGTTTTAACAAAAAAATGATACTATATCTTTTATTATTTGTCTTTTTTTAGTTCGTTTCGAAATATTAAAGAATGTTTCTCTTTTTTTTGTCAGTTTTTAAATGGGAAAATTAGCAAATTAGTCAAACTCCCTAACATAATTATTAAAAACATCTACACTTTAAAATAATTATTAAAAATATTAATATGTCAATATTTTAGCAAATAAAATATATCCTAATATAATTGATTTTCTTTCCTTTTATTTTTCAAATCAGGCCCCACATTCAACTAATTTTACTCTCCTATACGTGAAAAAGAAGAAAAAAAACTTTCATTACCCACTTTCCCCTCTTTCTAGGTTTTTACCCCAAATTCTTCCTTTCTCTCTCTTGAGTTTTTCACCATTGTTTTCTCATTTTCTTGTCTAAGAAAATCACATCTTCTACTTTCCTCCAATTAGTTCAAGAAATCTCCCAATTCCTTCAAAATATTTTTCACCCACGGATAAAGGTAAATACATTGTCACCAAGTATGTTTTGATTTCCAAAATTGGGTGCTGAAAATTTCGAAGAACTTGTTGAAGACCAAGTTGAGGAAGAACAATTTTATATTAGTTTGTTTTGTATTTATAGTTTTTTTTTAGAATTTTGTATCATTTCTCAATTAATATTCAAATCTGTATGTATGCTATTAATATTTGTATTCATTCAAAATCTCATGTTGCATAGTTTATGAATCTTGTATTTGTTCCTAATTTGAATTCATCCCAAAGGTATGTCAACTGGATATGTATTTTATTTATAGGAAGAACAACTTCCTATTGGTTTGTTTTGTTTTGCTTTTATAAAAAAAAATTAGAATTTTGTATCCTTTCTCAATTTGTATTCAAAATCATATGTATGCTATTAATATTTGTATTCATTCAAAAATCTTGTTGCATAGTTTATGAATCTGGTATTGTTCCTAATTTGTATTCATTCTAAAAGTATGCCAACTAATTATGTATTTTATTTAAGAATGATTGCAACAAATATTCACTTATTCCTTTTCAGTTTTATATTTCATTCTCACTTTTTCATCATACTGTTTTTTGTATTTTATATATTATTATACAAATTACTACGTAAAAACTAGAATGAATACAAACACAAATAAAATACATATTGGAATGAATACGACTTAAGAAAGGATACATGATTTTGAAGAAAAAAATAAATGCATAGTGAAAAAAATACATGAATACGAATACGTTTCTCAAATAACTATAGATTCATTTGGCATAACTATTGGAATGACTACAAACTAATAAAAAAAATACAAGTTTCATTATACAAAATACAACATGAAAATTATAATGAATACAAATAATATACATATTGGAATGAATACGATTTAAAAAAGGTTACAAAATTCTGGGGGGGGCGGGGGGGAAACAAAAATACATTGTGAAAAAGGCACATGTTTGAGTTTTTTTTTTTTAAATGTAACTGATGAGAAAATTAAGTGATATTTATTTTTTTTTTGAAATATTCTCTCCCTTGATTTTCTCCCTTTTGTTATTAAATAATTGTATTCTTTCAAATTAAACAAATTAAGAAATACATAAATCAAATATATAACAAACTAAAATATTGACACTTTTAATAATTATTAAAAATGTGGCTAAGGGATCCTATTAAATGCTAAAATATTGACATTTTAAAAAAAATCCCTTTTTAAATTTAACTTCCACATGATATGTTGAACACCACAAAATTAAAAATATTTTGATAATATATATATGATTTGCTTTAAAAATAATTCTTAGTTAAATAAGAAATTAGGATCCCTTAATATTGGACATTTAATAGGAAATAATTGATTGATCTCCTTTTCTATTATTCACTCAAGCAAAATACAACACACAGCACAAGTCTGTTAATTCAATAAACGTACAAATATAATTATTTTCACACCCTTCTCGTACTACAAGAAAATTCTCAAAGTAAATATAAAAGATTGTAATGTTAATTAAAATATTTTACACCCATTTTTTTTTTAGTTTACAATATAGCACAAGTCTGTCAAGAGAATATTAATGCCCTATATGACAAATTTGCTTAACAATATTTATTTAAGGAAAAATGTTACTATACATTATTATAAATAAAAATTATCATGAAAAGATAGTTAGGTGTTTATATGAATGAGGTCAAGCTAGAGTTTCTTCACATATGAGTTTGGCAGAAAATAATAGTTTTGAATCAAATCATATATTTATATTTAGAATTTCACTTAAAATATAAATAATTTATCTAAAATTTAATAAATCATACTTTAAAAAAAATCAAAAAGCATAAACTCGAAATTTTAACTTCGCCCCTTTGAATATATGAAAAAGTATCACATGTTCAACTTCAAATGAATAAGAGATTATAAAAAAATTTGACATACTGTACCAACCAAGAGAAAAAAATTGGCTTTTATTATTCTACTAATTAGGAAAAATCGGCACAAAAATGTCTTTAAACGATTTTGGTGAGTTCTACTACAAAGTTGATAAAGGAAGAAAGTTCTTCAAAAAGAATTGTCAAAAATTGAGCTAATGATTTCAATTTTGAAGATTTCTCATTCCAAAATTAATGTTCAAAACATGAAAAATCTTCTCAAATAAAAAATTGAAGTAAAGTGACAAAGAAAGTTGATTGCAATCTAAAGGTTGTATACATATATTGTATATACATGCAAATTTATTGCATACAGTTTGTTGTTAGTTTAATTGTTGTTAGATTTGCATACATGTATTTTATACACCTTTCGATTTGGATACATATGATAGTGTACATAATAGTATGGTGAAGCTGAATATGTTGTATGTAACAAGCTGATTTTTTATACAAATAACGTACACATCATATTCTTTTCTTTTTTTTGTCTCACCCGGTGTCCGGTACCCTCATTGGAGCCCGACTAAATCTGGATTCGCGCCAAGAAGTCCCCCATTGGAGGTAAAGCGCTCCCTAACAAAGGTGACTCCGTACCCAATGGGTACACATCATATTCAAATGACAAAAAGATATTTTTTATACCAATCTAAAATTTAATATGTTTACAATCCTAAAATTAATCAACAGATGTATAAATTTAAAAAATGATTCGAATTATATTAAATTCGAGATATATTAGTCCAAATAAATATTATGAATTGATATAATTGAGTTAATTTTTTTAATTTGATAAATATGGATTTAATTAAAGTTCAAATTCATTAATTTGGGCTACAGAATACCAAGCCCACTTCACTAAAGTCTAATATATCATGTCACTTAAATTTGATTCGCCGGAGAGAAGGTTGTTCCTGTCACAACTCCTCTATTCCACAACTATAAATAGGGGTACTTATAATTCAGAAAAAACATCAAAATTCTAATAAGAAGCCAGAGAGATCTCGTGGATCAAACGATCAGATTTCTCTACAAATTCAAGAATTCAAGATCAAGACTTGAGCCCTTGAATTCAAGTACAAGTCAAGATCGAGCCCTAAGAGCAAGCTCAAAACCACCAGACTCCAGATTCAAGAACAAACTCAAAACCACCAAACTCACGAACAAGCTCAAAGGCCCTTGAATTCAAGTACAAGTCAAGATCAAGTTTATCAAGTTCAAGTCCATTCCAAGTTCATCAAATCCACAATATAAGATCAAGATTAAGAACAAGCGCAAAGACCAAGATCAAGCCCTAAGAACAAGCTCAAAACCACCGTACTCAAGAACAAGCTCAAAGGCCCTTGAATTCAAGTACAAGTCAAGATCAAGTTTATCAAGTTCATTAAATCCACAAATCAAGATCAAGACCACAAGATTAAAGAACAAGCGCAAAGACCCTTGAATTCAAGTATAAGTCAAGGTCAAACTCAAATGCCCTTGAATTCAAGTACAAGTCAAGATCAAGTTTATCAAGTTCATCAAATCCACAAATCAAGATCAAGATCACAAGATTCAAGAACAAGCTCAAAGCTTTTGAATTCAAGTACAAATCAAGATCAAGATTTAAGAACAAGCCCAAAAAGCCCTTGAATCCAAAGTACAAGTCAAGTCAAGTTCATCAAAATTTAAGAATAAGCCCAAAAATCCTTGAATCCAAAGTACAAGTCAAGTTCAAGTTCATCAAAATTCAAAAATAAGCCCAAAAGCCCTTGAATCCAAAGTACAAGTTCAAATTCAAGCTCAAGAGCCTTTGTATTTATATTCTAAAAGATGAATCAGAAGATTCATGGAGATTGTAAATATTTTGAAATTAAATAAATACGATTGTTACGATATTTTACCGTTCTTGATTATTATTTTTTCAACACGTATTTTATTGTCTTCAACAACATGTGCATGCAAAATTCAACAACAACAAATGTCAAAGGACCAATACTTTGTTTTATACATTGTATGTATACAAATTTCAACTACAGTCAACAAATGTATACAAAACGTGTGTATACAATTCAACAACATAAACACATTTTTTTAATATTATATTGATATGATAAATAGTTATATATTTAAAATTGTAAATTGGCACTTTTCTTCGGGAATAAATAAGGTTTTGCTCCTAAGAAATAAAATATTGACACTACATAACCAATCAACAAATCTCCACAAATCATCAATATGTGTATACTTAATCAAATTAATGTGTATACAAACTTAAAAGGTTATTGAGATTGCAGACAAAACATATTCGAGTAATAGACTTCTTCTAAAAATAAATATTCTATTTTTTAATATTAGATCGATGATGAAAATAAATATTCATATTTTTTAATATTAAATCGATAATGATAAGTGACTATAATGGAGATAGCTAAACAGACTTGATTTTAAGAAATGAAAAAACTTGTGCTCAAAAAGGTTAAGGACATTGTGCCAATATTTTGAGGTCTAAAATATGATACTCCCTATGTTCACTTTTAACTTTTACTTGTCACACTTTGACTTGACACACTCATTAAGAAAATAATTATTGGTATAGGTATTTTATCAAACTATCCCCTATTAAATGATATCTTGAAAAATGATTTGAAAAGTAAGTATTTTATGTTGAGGGTAAAACATGAAAAAAATTTATTATCTTTTCTTAATATGTCAAAATTGACAAGTAAAAATGAAAATCTATTTTAGAAATAAGTAACCGGTTAAAGTGAACGGAGCAGTAAACAATTTTATATTTAGAAAATATCATTTTTACGTAGGACTTTAGATTTGCTTCGTGGATTAGCAGACTATTGATTGGGCCATCTCTATAAATGGGTTGGGCTACTGACCCTAAATAACGGTCCATTTATTTCACAAAACTACACAATTGTCCTTCAAATATATTGGTTTTTAATTTGGAGAAACTAACTAATTAGACAAATATTCCTATTATATTTATTAATTTTTTTATAGGTTAAAAAAATTACATATATATCACTAATTAATAATTTCATATCAGATTTGAAGTCATATACAACTAGATACATGTTTTATACACCTAGATACATAATTTTGCTACTAGATACATTGAAATAGGGAAAGAAGCGAGCGAAACAGGAGGGAATCAAGCAATTGTCTATGTATCCTAGATACATATAAATTACACTAAATACATGTATCTCTATATATCTGGTGTGATTCATATGTATATGGGATACTGGATACATAGGAGAGTGGCGAGCGAGAATTGTCTATATATCCCAGATACATGTGAATCCACTTGGATACAGTTAATCTATAGCAAATTATACTTAATTTTGACCCACGTATTCCGAGATACATGTATTTGGATGTATCTATACGCACCAAAATCTGGTAAGATTCGTAATATCGCAACTTAGCGTATATCTAAGTAATTAACTCCTAAACTAGTGAGATTTTTGTAAGTTACCTTTTAATTTTTGTCCTTCAAGTAAATTGGTCTTTAATTTTTTTTCCTTTTAGCAATCGAACTTATGTCTAGTGGAACATAAATTCTTTAGAAATTGAAATCATGTCCAGACATATCTTGTCAAATATTATGACATACAAATATAAACTTATTTCCCGTAAAGAAAAAAATTTATTTGTTATCAGAAACAAAGTTAAAGACCAACACAAAATAGGCTTAAAAGTGCAAAAGAGCCTTAATTTTCTTGAATTGATTTTGGGGGTTAACCTAACTCAACCATTTGGCTTGCCTAACTAGATCAACTGATTAGAGAATCATAAGTCTTAAATAACACAAAAATGAAAATCACTTCCCCAAGAAATTTGTTGAACTTAGAAAGAAATAGAATTAATTTTTTTTAGAGAAATAAATAAATTAGAAGTAAAGAATAGCAAGTAGAAAAAGAAGTATGTCTTCATTTGTTATTTAGATCTCAAGCCTTCCAATAAACTCCCTTGATCAAACTAATCGAGTTAATTTTTCAGATGATCACTCAACTAATAATTATTATCTTAAAATTTATATTTTTCAATTAAAAAAAATCGAAATGAAGAAAAAAGATATTGTAACTGGTCACATCACATTTAATCCCATATTAGTTAGTTTACAAATTTTAGAGTGTTAATTTTAATTTTAATTTTTAATCCATGAAATATAACATGTTTAATTTGTTCAAATTAGGTTCAACTAAATATATATTTATTGGATTGTCATGCATGTGTAACTCGACTTGATCTATGACGAAACTTAGAATATTAGAAATCAAGTTTCTAATTTCGACAAGTTGATAAAATCTTACCAAAAATTAGTAATTAAAATAAAAAATAAATAAATGTGCATCTAAAAAGTTAGGACATTATATTTCAAATAAGATATATACAAAGTTTGTTTAGATTTTAAGCTTCTAATTAAAATTTTATTTAAGTCTCCAATTATTATTGGTTATTTGATATGGTGTATAAGAAATATGATGTTTTAGTAATGTTGGATTAGTAATATCAATATTATTTTTTATCAATTGTTTAATTTATTGTCTTAAATAAATAGAGTGTATTAGAATAGAAACAACACTGAACATGATGAACTAAAAAAGAAATAGTATTATATATTGTTAATAAGTTTATTATAAATAAGAATAATGCTAAAATAGATACATAGATTGAAAACACTATCAAATAATAAATTAAATTATTATTTTCTCTAATACATCCTACCAAACGACAATTAATTACAAAGAAAAAGAGTATTTTATAACATGAGACTAGGTTTGCACTAACTACTCCACCTCTCTATTCTTTCAAAAGCAAGACATAGATCATAGTATACTCATACTTTTTGCTCAAATAATATATTAACACTTGATATAATTATTTTAAAATTTAAAATTCATAAAATTAAAATTTTGACTCCACCTTTCATCATGTCTCGTGAAAAGAAAAAAAATGATAAAATTTTAGATATGAAGAAATTCTTATTAGGAGCGTCAGTGCGTCACCTACGAATAAACTTTATAGTAAACGATTTAAATTTAGTCAAAGCTTTAATGTGGACTTGTTCAAAAACGAAAAATAAATAAATTGTAACGTGAAAAGGAAAGGGGGGCCAATGAGAAAAAGTGTAATAGTATATTGTCTAATAATACACCAACCATATTCGACTTTTCCACTAAATGACTAATGTTACGATCCTCCCCAGACAAAGACCCAACATACCAACGCGTCTGTCTCCCTATGTGACTCTCACGGCGGACAACACAAAGTTGGCTAATGCTAATGGCTCGTTAATACGAGAGATACGAGAAAACTAATTTAAAAAATTAATTTTAAAATAAAATTATTTATGCTTGGTTGAATAATCAAAGAGTAATTTATTTTGAAATTAATTATTTCATAATTGTAATATTATTTTTATTTTATATTAAGAATAAAATAATAATTCTGATATAACTAGTTTTGGAATAACTTTTTTCATAATCGAATGAGCCCTAAAAGTCTTTTTTCTTTGACGAAAAAAGATCTTCTTTTGAATTAGAGTCTGTTTTGGTTGACTTGAAGTTGGTCAAACCTTTTTTAAGTCATTTTTAATTTTTGAAAAATATTTGGTAAAATTAAAAATAACTTAAAAATCAAAAGTTGGACTCCCCCTACTTTTTATTTTTTAACCTAAAAGTCATTTAAGTAGAACTTTTTTATTTTGACTTAAAAACTATACTTTTTTTCAATCTATCCAAACGTTGCCACGAAACGAGCACAAAGCAATTATTCTTTCAATTTTTACTAAAATAATATTGAGTACGTATGCGCTTTGCATAAAGTAGCATACGCCAATATTTGGAGATTTAAAAAAAATAAGTCTGTGTTGTATTTTTATATTTGTATTATTTTGTCTTTTGAAAAAATTATAAATATCTATCACTTTACTTAAATGTGAGAGTACATTATTCTTTATCTATTTGACCAAACTGTAATAAATATATCTCTCAACTTTATAATTTAGAATAAAATATATTTTTTGTTAAAAAATAGTGTTATATTATCGAATTATCGTCTAACAAATGGTTCATATATATCAACATTATCTTATAAATAATGCATATTTACCTTTTTCTTTAACAAATTGAATTCAAAAAATAATAATTCTAAATATGATTTAATAATTTAAAAAATTACCTCACTCATACTTTTATCCATCCAGATTCGACCTAACTAAGAAAAAAATCATTCCCCATTTTATTTGGATCTGACCCAAACCTATTTTATGACCAAGTAGAAGAGGGAATCGATTGCCCCCCCCTCCCATTTGGATCGGGTCAGGAGGGATTCGCGTGTTTTTTTGTTTAAGAATTGGATAGTTGAAGTGCTTACTTGTACACTTTGAAAGTTAGAGGTCATACTTAAAATTCGAACCCAAGTTTAGAGTCCAATTTGTGTATTATGCCTAAATTATTCTACTACTACTAATATACATACGTGATAGTTGTAACATTGTGATTCTAATCGTGATGTTATATGTCAAAGATATATTTGGAACAAATCAATAATAGTAGATGGACACTAAAATCATGCTCTCAAATTAGTAATCTTTGATTTTTGTTTTTATTGTTCTTTTAATAAAAATATGTGGATCAATATTCTTAACTATGATCTAATTTTGTAGACAATTTTTTTATAGAATGTTTACCCAAGACATAAGTTCAGTGCTATTTAGTATAATAAAATATATATACACATGGTGACGCGTGTATATCACGTGACACTAATTAAATTAAGTTGTGGTTCCACGTCATTATATAAGGTGCGTGTATATATATAAGTTTAGGAGGGATGATAGGATACCCGTAAGGATAGAGCGTTTTGAGATTCTGGTCATAGTTCAAAGGGTACTTATTATGCCTTTTCCCTTATGATACAATGAAATAAAGAGAGAAATATCAATAGTACCATCGACTAAAAAAAATAATAGTCAGACATCTGATGCTATGGAGGATCCCATTTTAGTATCTGCTTTGATTCATGTAACTACTATGATAACAACTGACGTTTTCATAATAACAATGTGCTCTCTTTTAATTGAATATCCACCTACGACTTTGATTGTTATTGTTTTTGCAGGAGCTACAACGTCATTCCTTACGGCAATCACTGAAATATTACAAAATGATCTAAAGAGAAAAAAAGAAGATAAATGTAATCCGAGATCATAGAGAAGTGCCAAATCACTTTGTATATATCTTGCTTTATATATATAATGTGTAGTTCACAGAACTAATCATATTTAATAAATGTCTCATAAAAACTGAAAACTACTAAATAGATGGAGTATAAAAATATAATTAATTTTTTAATATGTTGAATCCCTAAAATAATACTTACAATTTTGCAATAAAAGAAATAATTTTTAAATTTTATATCTAATTAAATGGTACAATATAAATTAGAGAAATTATTAATAGTGGCTTGACTTTAAACAACAATCTGGATCCTCGGTACACTTAGCCCTAAAAAAAACATACTCCTATCTAATTCGAATTATTCACGAAGAGCCAAATTGAATCGTATAGCATAATTGACGATATGCCAAAAAAAGAATCATTTTTACTTTTAAAAAGGGAATTTGAATATTTTTGGTGAAAAAGTATACCGAATCGCAATAAAATCATAACTGTAAACTAGAATTGGTAAACTGACTAACAAAAGATATACCCATTAATGAAAATTCAAATTAATCGAATTTCAAATGCTAATAATAAATATTTCATCTGTTTCTATTTATATGTCGTTCTTATTAAAAATAAATAGTTCTTAATATTTGTCATTTTATAAAATCAATGCATAAATAACACTGTTTTCCCTATTTTAGCCTCGAAAATATGAATTTGATCAATATATGAAAACTAAATGACTAATTCATATTCATTTGTCAATTTAATTAATCAAAATAAATTAATCTATGCTCATTTACACCTTGTTTGGATGGTTGTTACCCGTTGTATTATATTGTAAATATTTGTTTTGATTGTTAATTAAATTTTATTGTATCATATCGTTTAAATCCATCGTTAGGTAACGACGAAAAAGTCAATTTTATGTAACGGTCAGTTCGGTGTGATCGCGTCGTTACCTTAATATTTTCTTCTCATTTTATCTTTGTTTATTATTTAATACTCATATTTAATCTTTTATCCTACTTTTTCATAATACCTCTACCCAATAACCTTCGTTTCTCGTAGATTTATTACTCAAATTATGGATATGTGACATTACGTAATAATGAAGAACGGGTAAACGTGCAGTGCACCTATATTTGGTGTGCGCGTGGTTTACATTTGAATTTCTCTATCAGCAAAACCTACACACACTCACATTAAACACATCTCCTCTTCTGTTTCTGCAACCATTGTACTAAACGTTCATTCAAACAGCTTTACACTGCTCCAACAAAAACATATATATATAATATATATATATATATATATATATATATATATATATAAGTAGAAGAAAAACTAACAGTGAGAAGGAGGAATAAGCAAATATGCCAATCGCCGCCGCCGTCAACTTCCACCCGGTGACGACACGATATGGCGGCGCACTCGCCTTACAACCATCTCCGTCCTTACGTACCTCCGTTTCTGTTTCTAATAACGCCGTCAATACTAACGCGGCGCGTGTTGCTTCCCTCTCGCTTTCCATGAATTCCAGCCCTAATTTCACCTCAGGCCGTCGCACATTTCTTATGTTATCCTTCGCTGCTGTTGGAGGTGGCGGTGGAGATAGTGATGATAATTTTAACGGTGGAAATGGAGGCGGTAACGGCGGAGGAGGTGGTGGTGGTGATGGTGGAAATGAGGAGAGTGGTGATCAGAAAAGGAATAAAAAGGAGGCTTTGATGGCGTTGACGGAGGCAGGTAGCGAAATCTACTTCATATTGACTTAAAATCCTGAATACATCTTCTGTAGTTTTATTTATGCATTTATGATATACAGCAACATATACAGTATGATCTGCATTTACTGATCTAAATTCTTTGCAGGTAGGTCGTTGGATAGTTTGCCGAAGGATTTGAAGGCGGCTATTGAGGATGGGAGAATACCTGGATCCATAGTATTGAGGTATTTTGAGCTAGAGAAATCTCCATTAATGGCATGGTTGCTTCAATTTGGAGGGTTTAAGGAGCGGCTATTGGCAGATGATCTCTTCCTCGCTAAGGTTGGGATGGAGTGCGGCGTCGGTATTTTCACAAAGGTTGGGACTGGAATTGTAGCTTCTCTAAATTGGCATTTTTAGCACATACAATTGATGGAAATTATCAGTTTCCACCCTAAAGTTCAATGCTTTCTCTGTTTCATTTGCTCCTTGATTTTTAAAGATATTTGCCATCTTCCTGTACTTCTAGCGCACATTTGAAAGTTGGTTCTTTAGTGGTAGGCATACATTTCTGGGTGGTTGGTTACTCCTTAACTGTCCGGACCTAACAACTATAGCACTTTCTTTATATTAGTTTTATTTTCTTGTTTACTTTTCAAAATTCAAAGAAAGTGATAGATGGTTAATTTTTTTTCTTTCTAGATGTACTTATGTTATCATTTGGAAATGGAGAAAATTGTAATTTTTACTATAGTTAATAAGTATCCCTCTTTTATTAAAAGGTGAATTAATTTAAGTCATTTAACTTTAGAGGTTGGTCAAAATTGATTTAATTATGGGATGGATGAAGTAATTTGATTGTCCTTTTTGACGCATTTGTATTGTCTTCCTAGATGAGTGGGAGGCATATTATTTTGGATATGGAGAATTCCAATGACCTAGAATATCTAATATGGTAGAACTAGACACTTTTTTGGAAAATTAAGAGTGCTGTAAGAGGGTAGAGATATAGGCAGTAAAAGTTGAAGTTTTGGGAGGATAGTTGGCATGTGGCTATTCTCTGTTTGCTGTGAGGTGTTGGGGTAGATCAACAAACCGTCACTAAGAGATTATCAGGAGATGAGCTTATACTAGTAGGTTATGGAATTGTCTGTTCAGACAATATGAATGCCAACTCATAATAAATGAATAGCACGGGTGATTCATCGACATCGAGCTCAAATTCTGTGTTAATTTGTACTATTTGAGTTTTAGGATGCATTCTTCTGGAAGAGCACACTTGGGTTATAAGAAAAAAATGTGTACTTTGAAGACTTCTGTTTTTCTCCTTTTTAATTAGCCTCTTTCCTTTCATTGTTTTGTGTTAAAATGACTGGATCTTTTCTGGTGTTTTAGTATTAAGACTTGAGTTAAACCGTGATTGGGATGAGTGCAGGTGAAATTCTACTCATATTGAGGACTCAAGAATTTTTTGGGTGAGTGACAATATAGAATTAGCTAATCGTGTAGGAGATCAAGATGATTGAATGTTGGGAGTGCTTTGTTCTATTATCGTGCAACCTCTAAAAAATAATTGAACCAGGGGAAGTCTATTTATCTTTTCAATCTGGCTTCTTTAAATAATTGTGAAATCCTCAAAGTACACTGTGGTCATTCTGACAATAAGAATATTTAATGTTTCTCTTTAGCTATAATAGAATATTGGGTTTTCTAGCTTTTATTTTATTTATGTTATGTTTGGTTAAATATCTGTCTTTTTTTGGGGGAACAATGCATTGTATTCACCCAATAGTGTTCAATACAAAACAAGTAGATGGTAACTATCTACACTCCTATCAATTACAAAAAGCCTATACATGCTACAACTACAAAACACGAGAAACAATCTTACATAGTGAACAATCTTACAGCGAAAGCAAGGGGTTTGCCTTCTGGGTCGAGCTCGTCGTACCGGGCTTGCCTAGTGCGAGTTACCTCTCTTATGTGGTTTGCGAGCTATTGCATAGGAGCGGGAGTTTTACCCCATGCGCACCCAAAGGGTAGCGGCTGTGGTTTCCCTTGTCATAAAAAAAAAAACAAACAAAAAACAATGCAACAACTTCTCTGATTACAAGACCTAAGGGTATGAATTTGAAGCAAGTAAAGGTCTTTGGAAGCTGGAGATACTTCTGCCTCTGGTGTGTATATGCAGAATAATTTCCTTGCATAATCTGTCTACTGAGATACTCCTCCCCCCTGGAATCTGATCATATTCCTGTCTCTCCAAACCAAGTAAACCAGCATGCCAAACACACAGGTAACAATAGCAAGTGCCTAGATTCTTTTAGCTCCTTTGTTTATCCATTGAACTCAGATGACCAGTCACAAATAGGTCTGTGATGACCTAGTCAGACTAACTATCTGGACCATAGTTCCTTCACATAAGAACAGGAAAAAAACAAATGCTCAAATAATTCATCAGAAAGACCGCAAAAGACACAAGTTTGAGGCACTTGAATTCCAAATTTCAGCAGCCTATACACTATAGACAATCTCCCTTTGAGCAGCAAGCCAAAGATTGAACTAAACCCTTGGGTGCAAATTAGGCTGCAGAATCATACTCTTCCAGGGAACTCTTTGATACTGAGGTGAGATCATGCGATAGCGATTCATCCTTTTAATGCTAAAGCCTCCACTCTGCTGGAGCTGAGATCCCCCAGTGTATGCATTATAGCCCTATAATAAGGCCCCTAGTGTCCAATATATTTCTGACAACCCAAGCTGCAGTCTTGGGTATAGGAGAAGATTCCATTGTTTGGTGCTTGATATAGAAGCTATGGATCCATCTGATCTAGAGGCAGTCCTTCATTGCTATAGCCCACAATTTCTTTGTCACAACAGCCTTATTCCAAATATCTGTCTGTTTGTTGATCAGGTAAGAAGACATTTTATGAGAGTAGTGGATTAAATCTATCCTTTCTTTCTGCTGTAAAGCGGGTATATTTGGGTTTGCAAGTTGGACAGCCGTGCTCTCGGATTGCAGTGATCCCTCATCCAGTTGCTGTTTTGAGGGTGGGTGGGGTTGGAGTGGATGTTTCAGTGGAGTATTTCTGAGGTTGTTTCGTTGGATTCTTATTTGGCCAAAGCTGGATTTCCCTGAGTGAGATCAACCACTTTTCAGGAAAAAGGAATACATTGAACAAGAATTATATTCGCATAGACTGGGGTTGGAGTGGGATGTTTCAGTGGAGTATTTCTGAGGTTGTTTCGTTGGATTCTTATTTGGCCAAAGCTGGATTTCCCTTAGTGAGATCAACCACTTTTCAGGAAAAAGGAATACATTGAACAAGAATTATATTCGCATAGACCTAACTGATAAAGTTTCCTGTGATGACTAGTCAGAGAGGCATTCAGAGCAACTATGAAAAACTTGTTTCTCATGGTGAATAATTTTTAGTTCATAAATGACTCTTTTTCTTGTGCAAGCATGCAATTATTTCATCTTTGCTTTAGGAAGTGCAAAATTCCAAAGTCATTTCTCCCGATTATGTTTTTTGTACTGTTAGAAGGCAATCCTCATTGGCCGAATCCTCTTTCTTTCTTGGTCGCTTGCCAAACTCCAACTACTATATTTCTTCTTTGGATTTATGTCCATTCCACACTGTATAATCTACCAACCTTTATTCCCCACATATTACTTTCCTTTTGGGATAAGTCTACTTTTTGATCACTATTACTATGCTTTGTAACATCACCATGGATCCATACATATCCATCTTTATATCTGTGGATGTATGGATCGATAAGAACTTGAGTCAACAATCACCCAAGGGTGTGGCGTAGTGGTCAATGAAGAGTTGAGACAAAAAACACTAGGTGATTCTTCTCATCTGTCCTAGTTTTGGTGGATAGAGCTATCTAGTACCTGTTGTTGGTGGGAGGTGGCAGCTATCCCGTGGAATTAGTCGAGTTGCGTGTAAGCAGACCTGGACACCATGGTCGTAAAAAAATAAAAATATATAGTCAACACTGTTATAATTTTAAATCATGTTCTATAGAGGAAGTGATTGCAAATGTTCCAACCACCCAATTAACCAGGGACTCTTCCCCAAAGATCTTAAAGGTCCAGCATGATAGGCTGTTCTGCCTGTACTTCACAAATAAATAAATAATAGCATCGTGTTACTTCGTTGTTGCAAATCTTTTTCATGTGTCTCCTATATCTATTTATATATGAAATTTGACATTATTTGTCTGTGTTTTTAATTGGTGACTCATTTTTCAACTGCTCTCTGTTTCTGTGATACTGTTAAAATAGTACAGATATTTATCTGTTATTTTATCTGCTTTGTTCCAGACTGCTGCTGAGTATGAGCGCCGCAGGGAAAACTTTTTTAATGAGCTGGAAATTGTTGTCGCTGACGTGGTACATTGCTCTTCTCATTTTATCTATGTGTCTGTCTTTGTAGATAATCTCTACTAGATGTCGTTTATCCTTGGTTAATGAGAAACTCAGATTTTAAATGGAAAGTCATTGATTATTCTCACCACGGTGCTGTTTATCCTTAGTGAACGATATTTTCATGGATAATCATCAATAATTATCTCAAAGGTATTGTTAATCCTTGGTAAATGAGACGGTTTGGTTTTAAGATTACATGCTTATCCAGAAATGTGTATCATCTTGTCCATACTTGTACGTCTAAAGATGGTTAGCTTTCTCAATGCGGTTGAGTTGCATGATATCCATTCCCTTCCTTGCAACTTTTACTTTTAGGTAGAACAACTACTTGTTTCCAAGCAAGTTTGTGTCAGCTATATATTTCATATTATCATCATACTAAATAAATAAAATAGAAGTGAAAAATTAGTTACACACATATATAGTAGTAACTATAATAGAATTGAAAGTTCTCTAACAAGTCTAAAACCTATCCTCAACTAGTAGATATCACCTATATGGATCTTTTTCTTGTGTTGTACCCTATCTTTAGCTATGTTTGCATTGATACCAAGGATTTGTAGGTCTTTTGAGACAATTTCCTTCCATATAATGTTAGGTCTATCCTTCCCTTCTAACATCTTCATTTATCTTAGTTACGCACCTACGACTGATACATCTGTAGGTTGACATAAAACATGTCCAAACATGGACTTTAGAGCTGCCCAACATTCATTACCATATAGCATTACCAGTCTGTTCTATAGAACTTGCCTTTTAGTTTGGTAGACGTCCTTCTATCACATAACACTCTGGTAGTACTTCTCCAGTACAACCGTTTGATTCCATTCCATTCTCTTGAAACACCGAGCCTAGATTGCAAGTTTTTTTGCATTTTGCTCCACAATTCCATCTAGTTTCACCTCAACTTCTCTCTTCTCAAGCTGATTAAACCTGCAATGCATGCATTCTGTCTCACTTCTACTTATCTAAAAATCCTTACTCTCTAAAGTACTTCTCCATAGTTCAAGCTTTAAAAACCCTTGCTAGTTTCGTCAATTAACAAAATATCATCAGCAAATAGCATACACCACGGGATCACTTCTTGTATTGTGTTGGTTAAGCTCGTCCATAACTAAGGTAATCAAGTGTGGACCAAACATTGCTTTCGGTCACACAGTTCTATCATTGATATTTTGTGTTTGTTCTGCTTAGGTGATGGCTGTAATAGCAGATTTCATGCTTGTCTATCTTCCTGCTCCAACTGTTTCTCTCCGACCGCGAATGGCTGCTGTTAATGCTGGACGAATTGCCAAGTTCTTTTACAACTGCCCGGATAATGCCTTTCAGGTCACTAATGTTTATCATGCCAAATTTGGGTCATAAATACTTGGTTGTACATTAAGTAAGGCTAAATGATAAAATCTGACTCCCTATATTATATGCAGATGGCCCTGCCTGGAACATCATACTCAGTGTTGCAAAGAATAGGTGCAATAGCGGTATGTAATTCTTCTGTTTTCATGCCTCATTCTTGAGAGCTAAAAAACTTCAAAAAGGAATTATTGACTGAATATCTGGTTTTCGTTGGATAAAATTTGCAGCGCAATGGGTCTAAACTTTTTGCTGTTGGAACTGCCTCTTCCCTGGTAATATTCACCTCTTCATATTTCATTCTAGATGTCTCTGTTACTAATACCTGTTTGTGTTTTCCTTTATCCTTATATGTTCCAAGTAAACTCATTGTTGATGTTGATTGTTTTTCTGTTGAAGAATACCCTATCACCATTCATCATTTAGTGAAGTTTTTGTTGAGGTTTCCTTGTTAAAAATTAAAAGAGTCCTGTTTAGGTTTATCAATTTTTAAATGGTAAGTGATTTTATTGCTCCAGCACTAAGGATGTGCTGTAGCTTTACACATTGTGCAAAATATATCACATCTCTAGTCTTCAAGGGATTCTATGAGGTCTAAAATTTGTTCTGATTTTTCTACTAGTTCCTCCTACACCAAAGTAAAACAAAAGTATACAATTGAGCTTAATCATTTGAATGGAATTGACTGTCTTGAAAATATCTCACGGTACTTTGCTTCCATATTGTTCATCATATGTATTTGCGGTGACTGTGTTCCACCCTTTTGTCTTTCCTTGAATCCTTCTTTTCCTGTCATTTCAACATCTGTTCTGTAGTCTTAAGCTGTTAAGCATAACTCTGAGAAGATTTACAAAGTTGAGGAAGAGCTTCTATAGGACACCGTAGAAAGAGGTGGCTAGCACTTGCAGTTTTCTCACCACATAAGTAGCATCTGCTACACAGCAAAATCTCCCTTGAGAGGTTGTTTCTGACACTTCATAATTCATGCAGCACACAAAAGGTTCATATCATCTAAACCTTAGCATGTACGACACACCAACACCTTTTGGCATGTTTTGTTCTCCCAAAATTAATTGCTTTATTGTTGTCCAATGCCTCGACTTTTGGTTGGCCATCTCTTCATGCCCTGAAAATACCTACATTTTGTACCTACTCTACGTCTACAATCTACTGATTTCTTATTGGACCTCAAAGACACTGGGTTTTCCTTTATGGCTAGTGAATTGCTATTATAAGATTTCACCGAAGTCCAATTGATCCATCATACGAAGCTTTAAGTAATCTAAATTTAGAAAGACCATGTTTTACACAGCCCATTGCACCATTAAACTCAGCTTAATAATTGACAAATACTTGAAACATAATGGAGTTTTATTTTGAGCTGGTTGAAAAATTGCTCTGAGAAATAGTTAAAATTTAAGGAAAGCGGAAAATTTGCTCATTTATGCAAGTGTAAGAGGCAACTCTGTTTGTCGGGGTTTGGGTAAAGTCACGGAATGGATGGAAATTTTGAAGAGTGTTGCACTCGTTAATATGACATGCAATCTGGGGCTCCATTCCTTATGCTGAGGTTAGTTGTTGTGCACAAACGGATCTCACTGCAGCCTGGTTTAGAACTTTTGTCCTAAGATAATCACATTGACCCTAGATTATTTTGGAAGTTTCTGGAAGGGCAATGAGCTTTTTTTGGGGACTTGAATCACCTACTGTCCCGTGGTTATTATTTTTGGCATGACCTCTTTCATTAATATGCCAAAGAGAGTCGTGGCTTCTATATTTGTAAATTTTTTTAACTTCACTCTGTACAACGAATATCACTACTCTTTTCTTTGCTTGCCTTTTGTTGAATAATGTCTTCTTTCTTGGGCAAAATTCTTTCACAAGGAAACAAGAGGTCCCAGAGGGTATACCTAAATGAGTTAATTTCTTTATAACCAGGTTGGCACATTGGTGACAAATGCAGTACTAAATGCTAAGAAGGCTGTTAATAAGTCTGCTGCTGAAGAAGTGGAGAATTTGCCTGTTGTATCAACCAGTGTAGCTTATGGTGTTTATATGGCAGTTTCCAGCAACCTTCGGTGAGTGTGATTGGATGAGTATATACATGTGTTTCCATTATTTTGAGATCTTCGTCGTTTATGATTTGTCCCCTCATATTATAGTTTTTCATGTCCTGAGAAGCAAACTAGAAGCTTCACCCCAGTCATGCATATCTCTCCACCTTGTTAAATATTATATTTCCAAAAGATATTCCTCTAAGATAAGCATATTAGTGCAAAAGAGATTCTTCCAAGATAAGCATCTTTCTGAAAATAATTTGTCACTGGTCACAATATTGTAAAGTATCATGCAAAGTACCCGTTTACTTTCTTAACTTCGTATCTAGAGAAATATATTTCTTTTCTATCTAAAAGTGCAGTATGACTTTTCTGGTGTTATCTTGTGTGCAAAGAGTATTGCTCATAGTTTCAATGAATACAGATTGGTGTTCTAGTGCAGCCATTTGGCTTCCAACTCCTAGCCTGTTATCCTGGAAGGGTTTACTTTTTCTTTTGGGGACTTAAGGGTCTAGATATGGCTGCATAATCCGAGAACTATCTTAATATGAGTGGTATTCATGTCATATGTAGTCAGAGAAATCTATGCTGCGAAGTTACCTGTACGAAAATACCAGTAATAGATGCTTAGACATTAAAATATGTGCCCTTCCTTTCTGCAAGTAAATTATGAGCACATTTCTTCTTTCTCAGATATCAAGTTGTAGCTGGTGTAATTGAACAACGGATTTTGGAGCCCATGCTACACAAACACAAGTTGATGTTGAGTGCAATGTGCTTTGCTGTGCGAACAGGCAACACGTTCTTGGGTTCACTATTGTAAGATCCTTCGCTTCTTTCACAAACATCTGTCCTCCTATTTGCCCAATTTCTTCAACTGATTAATCACATAACAAAAACTGGAAAATTGGTTTACAGGTGGGTTGATTATGCTCGTTTAATCGGAATTCAAAAGGCTCATGACGAAGCTCCTAGCGAAAAGGCTCATGAGGCATAGGTGCATTCACTTGGTTTTGAATTTCAGAAAGTCGATGTCTGATTGCTAGACCATTTGAACATTACATGGGAGATAGGTTAGCGGGAAATAATTTGCTTTAGCAGAGGTTATAGCCTAGCATCTTCTTATGCCTCTCAAGTATTTATATGTGTGTTGGTAATTTGAAGATCCTATGTTCTTTTTTGGGCTGAGATGCTTGTTGCCAATTTTTTTCTTTACATTTTCTGTCATTTTTGGTAACTTTTCTAAGTACCAATTATGGGATTATGAAGATATTTGTAAATCGAATACATCTTTTTTTCGCGCTTGGTATTGGTGATATGCATTCATGATTCATGAAAATGAAGAGATCGACTTAGGGTGTGTTTGGTATGTAGGAGAATATTTTCCTCCGTACCAAACACACCCTTTTCTGAAGTTCAAGTTCAGCATGATTTATATTAGTATTCATAGTTGCTTTTGATGGATTTGTTTCTCAATTCTAATAATTGAGTCTGTTTAATTAAGGTAATCATACTGGCGTAGGGGTGATTTTGCAAGAATGGCCTTCATTTTGAACTTTTGACCTAACTTGTCTCATGGCAAGACTTTTTTGACTTTTAGCCTAGAGGGTGGTTTCCCCAACGGGGCAAAATGGGGTATTCCCTCCGTCTACTCTTAATTGTTATGTTGTGTTTTTTGAAAGTCAATTTGACTAATTTTCAAAGATAAGAAAGATTACATTAATTTGATAATTCAAACAAAAAAAATTAGATATTCAAAAACTATACGAAAAATACTATAAATTGCAATTTTTTTGCATATCAATATGATGAAAAAATATATGATAAAGTGTTAGTTAAAATTCTTATAGTTTGACTCTAAAAAAAGGAAATCATGACAATTAAAAGTGGACGAAGGTAGTAATTTCCTGTTGCGCGTGGTTGACTTTCGATATTATATTACAATCTTTGTTGGCATTTTTTTTCCACAAGTAATGGTGTTGAATAGGCGGGTTAAAGTACATTGAGTTAATAATTAAGGAAAAATTATATATGTATTTACAATAAACTGCTTTAGTTTAAAATATTACAATTTGTAGCTATAAGTAGGGGTCGGCAATTTAGGGGTGGACGTTCGGTTCGGTTTTATCAAACTTTGGTTCGATTTTAGAAAAGTGTGCACCGTATTCCAAATCAAACTAATTCGGTGGTTTTAAATCGATTTTCGGTGCGAATGAAAAATAAAATGAGGACAAAATCAAAGTATAAGATACTTAAAAATTTAAAACTTTGGTAAGGAATAGTGGGTCTCTCCAAGGAACACTTATTGTGCTAACTAAAAGATTATATTTGTCTTTGTCAAGAACATTGTGCCTCCAACTACTTCTCGAGAAAGCAAGGACGAAGACAGGTTCCTTTACATAAATGTACATTGATAAAAATATGTTTGGGTTCCTCTTGGCGATTAATATTTGAAGTTAACTATTGAATTGTAAATTTATTGCCTTTGATTTGTTCATGAATGATTTAATTGTTAGTTGACTTTTTATTTTTAGTTAAGTGAATGCCCATATAT
>JAJOOO010024833.1:0-24040 GCA_029582685.1 Solanum piurae
CAAAATGAAGAAGATGATAATACCTGTTTTGAACTTTGCAGACGGTTGAAAAGAGTTAGAAATCGTTTGAAATTCAAATTGATTTGAATTAGATAACTGATTTGATAATGTGGAGAGATTGAAGGCGAGATTTTAGGAATTGGAGTCGTGGGTTTAGGTCTTGAAGAAATAATGTATCCGACATATTCAGTTTTGGGAGAGAATAAGGGAATTTTGTATTTTTATTAAAGTGTAGGGAAAAAAGGATAATAGGTAAACTAAAGTAGTGTAATTCAGTAATTTATTCGAGAAAAGAAGTTCACAACCTGTGGGCCTTCTACCTCCATAGGTCATTTCAATATCAAGTTTTCGCCCACTACAAAAAAATCCCACCTCCATTAGTGCATATAATATTTATATTAGATTAGTAAAATTTGTCAATAAATACATGAATATTGCCACTTAAATTTCTATTACATAATCATGAATAATTAATTAATACTCCCTCCGTCCCATTTTATATGTCATTCCTTTCTATTTCATAAAATCAATGCATAAATTATCATATTCTTCCCTTTTTACCCTTGTGAGTTATTAGCCTTGAAAATATACATTTGACAAACTTAGAAAAGCTAAGTAAATGATTCATGTTCATTAGTTAAATTAATTAATCAAAATAAATTAATTCATATTCATTGATTGAAAACTTGAGTTCCAAAAAAATTAAATAAGGGTAAAAGGGTAAAGTTACATCATTTTTTAATGCAAGTGCAAAGTAAAAATGGGACGGAGGGAGTATACATATACTTTATTAATTACTTATTTTTGGAGGGTTAATATAGTTTGATGTAAAAATTGAATGTTGTATTTATGAAGAATAGAAATCGGAAAAAGAACAAAAAAAAGAGAGAAAAGAAATAGTACTAACCAAGATCTGGTCTGAGTCGAGGCTAAATCGCATTTGTTGAACAGCAGTGGGAATTTTAGCGTTGGGGAAAAACAACAATGGCATCAAAACAGGGCATATCAATGGCTACCAATCTCCTCAAAACCCTAACCGGAGCATCTTCCATTGCCCGGTCCAACACCAGAAGTCTCAGCGGCGTTGCTAGCAGCGAGGTCATCACCTCTCATACAGATAAATGGATGCAGGTTAGATTCTCCTTTTCTCACCTCGTGCTTTATTTTGCTATTGATGTTTCTTGTCGGGGTTCTACTCATCGTCATCGGTGCTGTGATGCCCTAGCTTATGGATCATCAAAAAATGAAATTTGTATTAGCTACTCTATTCTTCTCTCCGCTGTTTTTGTCGCAATGATGTGTGTGTTTCTTCTCCAGTGGAGTGCTTCATAAGGAATTTCCGAATTTGGAGACACAAGGAGGATAGGATTAAAATCTTTTTTTGGAAACATATGTAGTTTGATACCCTAGGAAGTCTGGTTGTAGAAGAATCTGATAGGCAGAGCTGTTATTTTTTGGGGACAAATAACAATGATGAAGATATAAGTGAAGGTGAGAATTGATCTCTAAAGTGAGGGATTATGATTTTACCTACTTTTAGGACGAACTTCATATCTTGTGCAAAGGGAGTGAATGCTGAGTATTGCATGTTATACTGAAAGTATGCAATTTGTTTATATCACATGGAGAAATTGCATTTGAAATAATGTTTTAAAATAGCTCAAGAGAACATCCCATTCTTGTAGTTTCTTATTACATGGACTACTAAAGAAATCAGTATATTACATTGACTTTGAACAATACAAATCTGGAAAAAGGGAACAGATTGCACACATATCCTCAAACCTTTTGTGCTAGTTTCAGGAGAGGTCTTATGTCAATCAGTTGTTAAAACTTAGAAGCAACCATCATATTCTGTCTTCAAATGTTGGACGAGTTGGGACTAACAACTTGGTTCAAGGTTTGGTTCGTGCTTCATTTCTTTTTTCCTTCAAGATTGAACATGACAAAGGAGTATACTTTTGACCATAGATAGTCATATATGAGAATGAAAATGGTTTATTTTCAAAATGCACTTCATGGGACATTGATGAAATTAATTGTACATACACGGTGAATTTAGCATCATAAAAGCAAATAGAAGAATAGAATTAACCATAAAAAATAAACTAGAAGAATAAAATTATCAAAAAGTCAATCTCATCTACAAAGAGTAATATGTAAAGGGTAAACCAAATCTATGCTCGTATGGGGAGAGAATATCTTTTCTTCTTTGCTGATATGAAAGGACTGGTGGGATTAAAAGACGAATTAAACATTAGTGCAAGCATATGAGTGTATGTAGAATTTAAGTCAGGATATGTGCTTGGCTGAAATCAGATCATCTGTTGGTACTTTCAAGATTGTGCCAAAGCAGAAATGCACATTGGGAGTAGATGCTGCAAATAAGAACTGAACAAAAATAAGTCGTCAAGATTAAAGAGCCAGTGAAGAAGAAATCACGGTACTAAGAGATCACCCCACCCCACATCTGTGTTGCCGTTAAACCATAAGCATGAAGAGAAAGTGGAAAAGTGAAGCCATCGGAAGGTAGAACGCACAATCAAAAGGAGAAACCTCAAATTGAGAAAATACTGACCACATTTTCCTAGAAACTATTCAAAAAGGAAGTGCATCCCATATTAGATTTTCTACTTACCATTTTGGGTTGTTACAAATATGTTCACTTTCTTAAAAGAAAACTTTTTGTCTACACTTTCAGGTTTTCTTTGTTCTATTTTTTTTAGAAGGTAAGATATTTATGTGTAAATAAAATAAAATAAACTACTCAAAAATTATGTAGCCACCCATATTTATAGTGTGGAGTACAAAAAGAATTCCTAATCCTTTGTCTTCTCACAAGGCTTCTTTAGCATCAAAAACAGATTAAAGGCCTTTTAAGTACTCTTGCTTACACACAAAAATAGAAAAGGACTAGACACTCATTTTAGCTACTTGATGTTACTGGATTTATTTTCAAAGCATCTTTGATTTCTCTCTTCCAAAGTGTCCACCAAATACAAGTTGGGACAACCTCATCTCTCTTTCTGACCAGAAAGGCTGCCATCTCCATTCCAGCAGGCTAGAACTAAAGGTATTCTCCTTAGCATAGCCCACATAAAACCCCTTAAGTTGATGAATATCTTCCATAACTGAACTGTCAACTTACAATGTAAAAAGAGATAATTGATTGCCTCAGCCTCCTCTTCATGTAAGTAACATCTAGTGCATAACTGGTATTCTCTCTTGTAATGTTGTTTTGTGTCAAAAATGGCTCTTTTGTCAAAAGACATGTAAAGCTAGCAAACTTTATTTGGAAGTTTAACTTCCCATATCTTCTTCCAAGGCTAACATCCAATTTGATTATTTGAAGGTTGAATATTTATAAGCTGACTTAACTGAGAACCTACCTTGCCTATTCCCTTGCCAAATCATATAGTCGTCAGCAGTAGAGGTCCTTTTGAATTGTTCCAAAGTATTGTAAAACTTAGTTAATTTGCTAATCTCCCAATCATTTAGTAGTCTTCTGAAGCTTACGTTCCATCCTTGAGTTTCCCATACCTCTCCCTCTGCTGCTGCTTGTTGCTGACTCAGATTGTGAAGATCAGGAAAAAGTTGTTTCAGTGATCCTTGACCAATTATCTTCCCAAAAAGATATATTCATTCCATTTCCTACTTTGAAGCTGGACTTGTTCATGAATTTAGACTAAAGATTTCTGATCGACTTCCAAAGACAGTTTATAAGGACCATTCACAGACTTGGTTGTCCATTTCCTTTTATCCCATACTTTTCTTTTATTACATATTTCCATAGGGATCCGTCTTCTGCAACAAACATCCACAACCACTACATCGTCGAACTTCTATTCTGAACTCTCAAATTCTTAATTCCGATACCCCCTTCCTTCTTACTGGTAGTGAGAGTTCTCCATTTGACCAAATGAGTTCTTTTTTTTTGTCATCGTTACCTTGCCAAAAGAAGCTCCTTCTTACTTCTTAGCGCATCTATTCTCTTCACTACAATTTACAGGAACTGAAAATAAAGACATTATATAAGTAGACATTGCATTTAGTACAGTGTTAATCAGAACTAATCTGCCCCTCATAGATAGATATTGGCTCTTACAGTTTTCTGGCTTCCACATCTCTCTAAAACACCATTATGTATTGCTTTTGGTCTGTTCTTGATGGCATCCTCAGTGAACTGTTGGCAGTTCTCCTATTCTTCCACTTTGCTAGCTTTGTTTCACATTTCTTTGTTCTATCTTTATGGGGGTACTTTTTTATGAAGGTATTTGGACCATTTCTTTGTTCTTTACAACCTTTTCTCCACTATTAGGTTGTTTTTCTCTTAAATGCAGCATACTTTGACTCTCACTTTATAGTTTCCAAACAAAATAGAACATATAAACTGGGACAGATGCTAAATAGGTAGCCATTGGATGAAACACTTAAAATGGTTTCTCTCCCTAATTAGTTCTTCTGAGTCTGTTGTGTCCTTCAGTTCCTAGCATCTGATGTGTTATGTTCACTTAAACATAGATTGTGAAAGTCTAATGAAACAAGCTTGGTGTCGTACTCTTTCAAAAGGACCACAAGTTTCTGTGCACCTTGATATATATGGATGCCGGGTAAGTTGAGCCAGCCAAATCTGAGGACAAGCTTGACTTTGTCAGGTCCTCGCTTGGGATAGGCTAGCCTGAGATCTTCTTGCTTAAGATTGCCACAATCTATCGGCTGAGAGGCTTGAGATTGAACAATTTGATTTGAGATAGAATTAGCCATTTCCAATTTTAACCATTGGAATGAGAACCTTCGCAACTCAACTTTCAACACTTCTCATGTGGTTGTGTGCGCGACCTGAATCTTGTATTGCTTGTATGTCAAAAATTGGAAGCTGAATGGCAATCATTATCGAAATCGTGGGAAAGGAAAGATGAGATTGAGATAGGAAATGGAGTGGGAGAGACAAAAGAAGAATTATTGGAGACTTTGAATAAAAGATAGAGAGAACACATGATTGTAGATGGCAAGAAGGGACTGGTCAGAGACTGACAGGACTAGAAAGATAGATGGAGGCGAGAAGTAAAACATGTGTTAACTGAAAGTAGATGTTGTAGTGTGTACTTGTTAAAAAAATGGATTTATTAGTGTGTATTCATCATAGGAGTATATGAAGAAAAGTAGTAGGAAGATATTTAATGGTTTCTATTTAGACAAGATGTATTTAAGGTTCAATTAAAGGGGCTCACGAGCATGGAGACGAGCTTTTGTGGTATTGAGCTTAACAGAATACTAGCAGTGTTGTGAAATACTTGCTTAAGCCCTGAAGCAAGGCTCAAAACGTGTTGAGCATTTTGCCTCGCTTAACGTGCGCTTCAACGCATACTTTCCCTTGCCAATGAACGACACTAAATAATTGATATTTCACCTTATCATTATTTTTCTTTTTCAACTTCTTTTACATATATTTGTCATTCATGTGTATAATTATTGGTGTTGGACTAACATATATTTGTATTTTTCACCCTTTTTGCCTTTTTTCATCAACACCTCAAGCTTTTTTTGCGCTAAAACCCCAACAAATCTTGGAGTTTTTTTTACGCTTTTTGCTTTTGATAAACACTGAATGCTAGTCAAACTAAGCAAGTTCTAGACTGCCTACTTGTGAGCTGTCCTACCATGCTTCTGGCCCAAGTAGTAAAATCCATTTTCCCCCTTCATTCCCAATCCAAAATTTTATTTCTCTTTTTCAAAGGGTGCTGCACCAAAGTTCTGTGACCATTTGTGTGGTAGAAAATCCAGTATTTTGTCAATTTTTGGATGGGAATCATATGTAAAGCACACACTTCCGTGAGTTGTCAGAAATTATGTAAACAGGTAAGTGGTAACTACTTTATAGAAATGTCAAGCCAGTGGAACAATAAGCTTTGATAAGGAAAAAAAGGCAATGGAACAATAAGGTATCAAGGATTTCTCAAGATATGAAGTCCTTATTTTTTGTTGTTGTTTCTACCATACCTCTTTTAAACCAAAATTGCATCAAGAAATTTCTCCATATTAATCAGTGTCAAGCCAGTGAAACAATAAGCTTGATCAGATATAGCTAGATGAATAATAAGGACTCAAGATTATACCAAGATATGATGTCCTTGTTGTTACTGTTGTTTCTACCATGCCACTTTTAATACAAAATTATACAAGATTACCGCAAGAATTTTCTCCCTATAAAGTACTCTGTTTCTTTTCCTCACTGTTGTGTGGTTCTTGATGGTAGGATACTAGCAAGAAATCTCCCATGGAACTGATCAGTGAAGTTCCACCTATCAAGGTTGAGGGAAGGATTGCTGCCTGCGAAGGAGGTAATTTGAATAGCATATCGTGCTCCCATTTCTTTTGCAAGTGTTAGTGAGTTGCTTAGGAACTATACTGCTTCCATTAAGAATCAATCTGCCTGAAAGTACTATTTTTTTCTTCTGAAACAGACTCACCTGCTCTTGGTCATCCAATTGAGTATATATGCCTTGATCTGCCTGAGCCAGCTATATGCAAGTACTGTGGTTTGCGCTTTGTTCAAGATCATCACCATTAGGACTGCATTATGAGGATTCCTGAATTAAGAAGTCGTCTTCATTTTACATGCAAGCAACTCTGATTATTGTGTTCATTTTGCACTACTGATGCGGGCAAGTTTTGCCTCTCGTAATAAGGATTAGGGTTCTGTGTGATCCATTTTCTTAAAGCTGGCATGCAGATGCTTTTGACAAGTTCATTTCTCTCTTTTGCACATACATAGCACAAGCTTTTGCCTGATTAAATTTATGTTAGCTGCCAAAGGTTTTCAACATGACTTGTATAGTTATATTATAATTCACAACTATTACTCCAGATATGCTTAGAAGGCAAAGTTGGAACTCGCCTCGAGGCAAGACACTCGAAAAATGTCTTGGGGCAGATGGAGGAAGTACTTGTTTCACGAGGTTTACGTCTCAATCGTCCAGATGTATGCTCCAAATGTGATCTACGCCCAATGCACGTGGCTCGCCCTATTTTCTTTGTACAACCATGCCTTGCGAACACTCAAAATTCCTTAACTAACCCTTTTGATTCCTCAATAACACTTCCATTTATAAGTTATCAGTTATCACAATTCAGAAGCTTGATAATATTGCAATCCAAAGGTAGAGTCGTAATATTTGCATATTCCCTGGCTGAAGATACAACGAGGGTGGACTTTGATGGAACCTTCAAGTAAAACCTGCAAATGATTCTGTTGAAAGAGTACTCTTTAGTAGTGATAATATTCAGCCTTTTAACACTTTTATTTCCATGCGCTGAATACGCAAGTGGCCATTAAAAATATGAGTAAACACAGAGCATGCCGCCTAAGCTAATCTGATACAATGGAACTGTTAAACTTGTAAGAAGCCAAAATTTCCCAAATAATTGAGAAAAGAATAAAAACCATTCTTTGAATGTCAGTAATAATTTTCTGAGAAGGCACCGCACCCTTGATCAACTTCTTTGACAAAAATCATCTAAAGGAAAAAACTTCTTCACTTGTTACCCTCAGCTGCAGCTAATTTCCTCCTTTGCTGATGTTCTGCAACTTTGTAATCTACCACTTCACGAAACAAGTTAGCATCTAATACACAGTCTTCACTCCCGTATACAGCAGCTTGAACGCCAACCATCATTTTCGCTACCTCTCTGCCTGAAAATCCCTCCATCCTGGCTGCGGCTTCTCTCAGAATATCATCAGTCAAACCTTTTATTTCTATTTTCTGCTGCTGTTTCTTGAATAAGTTTGAAAACAAGCCAGGTTTCCTTTCCCCAGCTTGAGCTATATATTTCTCCAGATACAGTTTGATCAGCTTGAAGCGCTCATCCTCACCAGGCAAAGGGAATTCGATGACTTCATCAATACGGTCAGCAACAGCTGAATCAAGATCACCTGGCCGATTAGTAGCTAAGGCAAGGACTATATCTTTTGACTGATCACCAGTGCGGAAAAGGAGTGCATTGAGGGCACTCCTCTGAGCTTCACTCATGTAGGTTTTATTTCGCCTGAAATTGAAATGAAATGGTATGAACTCATAGATCAAATAGCTGTACAACCAAATTCTAAGCGCCAATCATCTTTACATGATAAAGTGAAAATCGAGCAAGCCATATATTATACCTGGCCTTGATATCAGAAATGAAGATGATATAACTGGTTAATTTAGTAACAATGTGGCATTATTAATTTGACGACATTTATATGAGGTCAGAAATTTCCCTTTGACTTCAACAAGTTCTCCCTCAAAGGAGATCAAGGACTCAGTAATGAAATTAACATTCAGGCATTGTTCTCTCTCCTGATTTTTTTCGGTGCCTTGGAAGTTGCAACTCTCAGTATTTAAAACAAATTCTTCCAGCACATCTTGAAGCCACAAAGGACTCCAGAAATTCCCGAACAAGAATATACTAATTAATTCATTGAAGGAAGTAGACCTCTTTGTACAGCAACCCAATTAAATAGTATAAACCTACTATGCAGATGTTTTATTAAGGATCTAGATCAGCCAGAGGCAGCAATGCTGGGGAAAAGTCACTTACTCGCACAAAAATGCATCTGCTTCGTCAATAAAAAGTAATAAACCCTTTTTGGACTTTTTGGACCAGTCAAATAACTGATGTATTTTGGTGACAGCCTGTGATCCCAACGGAGCAACGTCACCACCCGTCATCAATGCGTAGTCAAGTCCCTGACAACAGATTCAAGCATATTATTGACCACCAAAACAAAGTCAGAACCACCAATTTATAGAGATATGTCATGAAGGGAGTCATAAATCATCACTCTTGAGAGAATTTCCTTAAGAGAACTTCTTGATGAGTGTCTTTAATTTCAGAATGGTGAGACTTTGCATCAATTTTATTTTTTTTCAGGTACTTTTTGTTAACTTAATAAGATGGTAGACATAAGCCTGTTCCATGGCAACTTATTATAAATTGTATCAACAGGTTTCCTAACCCATATGCAATACTTCAACAATTTTGAATGGAACACATATCAATATGAATATGTAATTATCACTGCTCATTAGTTGAAAGGGGAAGAAAGATCTTACCGATCTGCGAGCAAGCTCTCTAGCAACCATTGTCTTCCCTGTTCCTGGAGGGCCATAAAAGAGCATGTTGCGAAATGGAGCTTGATGAGCTTTGGTATTAGCAGTTGCATTGGCTAACTGCTGAATCCTTTTTTCAAGAGATGGATGTAGAATGACATCACCAAACCCTTTCTCAGATTTGGTTGCGGAACCTCCATTAGCACCTTTGAGAGAACTCATGGCTCGTGAAAAGAAGCCTGACCAGGGATATTTACCTCTAGATGACTCTCTGATCAAAGATGGCTGTCCCAATATTCTGTCCACATAACTCCAAACAACTCTTGCACCTTCCCTGCAATCCAGATAGCAAACTTGCATCAACCATACTAGATACACCAGTCAAAACAAGTAGTGCTAGAAAAGTACCTTCAAGAACAACCACAGGATCCAAGAGGATAACCAAAACTTAATAGTTTACTACCGCCTATCCCAAATCAACCAACTTCTTTGTTGATAGCCATTTGAAATAAACAAGAGGATTATCGATAGAGGCAGCAGTCAAACAAGACAATTCTACCAGTAGCTAATTATCATATGAATTCAGCATGGCTAAAATGATGGAAATGTTTACAAGTTTGCATCCCATTACAGTAGGATTCTCCTCGCAAGTGAATCTTCATTTTATCCCCACAAGGTGGTTTGAGTAATAATGATGCTCAAACTTCTAGAACAAACAAAGAAGACTTGGGCCAATAACCACAACGGATTCAAAAAGCCAACAGAAAACGTCATCCCACTGAGGCGTCATAAGCCACAACTAAAATGATGGAAAAAAGTAAGGGACTGATCAATGCGATTAAAACACCACCACTCCCTACTCCAGCCACCCCCAAAAAAATGCCAACTTTATCAGCTCTTTAGCATTAGCTTAGCTATATATTGTATTTAAAGCTGATAGTCTTTATTGTTTTTGTTGTTTTTGTTGTTTTTGTTATCGTTTGTAATCATTATATCTTCTTGATGCTATCAACGGGATTCTCTTCATCAAAAAAAAAAGTATGGTCAAAGTATCTGATGTCTGTTCATGTGGATTCTGAAAGAGGAAAAGAAAATGCCTAGATCCCACAAGCAATGTACATAAGAAAATTCACATCACAACATTTAGCATGACTTGGAAAAAATTACACAAGCCAAAAACTTTCACACTGTTATTTTGAAAATATATTTAATACCTTGTTGTGTATATTCCAGCCGCAAGAGCTGTCACACCACCAACTGCCACAACAAGCTTATTTTGATCCGTTAGTATTGCCCGGAAACCACCTACATAAATGAATATCTTCACGTCAGAAAGATCATATTTTTGCATTAGCAGTAGCCAGAAATACAAGCCTAGCTACAATGTGTGCATTTGGTATAAATCTGTAGTGCTTTATTACCTTTTTAAAGAGAGAAC
Organism: Solanum piurae; assembly: GCA_029582685.1. NCBI lineage: Eukaryota > Viridiplantae > Streptophyta > Magnoliopsida > Solanales > Solanaceae > Solanum > Solanum piurae. The sequence goes on from JAJOOO010024833.1 coordinate 10,531, forward strand.
TGTTACATACTGCAATTTATCTTATACAAAGTTCTAATCCACCACTCAAGTATCAACACGAAATGTAGTCACTTGGGGCTTGCCAAGAATCAGATGAATGAAGCATCTATGAATATGTAAGGAGTCCAGAAATCATGTATACTGTATTGAATTTTTTTCTGCTACTCATTGAAAATGCTAAAAAGGAAAATGAGCACAGAAAATGTCTAAAATCTATATACAAACTCATTGATTGTTTCTGACACCAGCAAACAACTATTACTCCACAATACTTAAAACAAATATATATTCAAATCTCTTCCTGTTTCTGTTACGTCTCTTCAGCAAAAATTACAAACACAACCCATTGGCATGAAAGGCAGATTCAGACCAAAAAAAATCAACATCAAAACAAGGTAAGTATGCATTACGCAAGTCAGTATTAATAACATGAATGAAATAGAGGGTTATGGATCATAACTCTACACATGGCTACCTATTAAAAAAACTCTATACATGGATACCCATAAAATGCAAGCTTTAAGATGGTCGTTAGAGAAGAACCTCCAATGTGCTCAAAAGTCGTATTAATCGCGGCAATCCATTTCTCCCTTTCAGCATTTGCACGGTCCACTAATATTCTTCTGTTAACATCCTCAGCCAGCTTTGCTTCATGCGCTCTCCCCTCGGCTTCTGCCATAGCTCTCACTCTAATAGTTTCACGTTCTATCTCTGCCTTTTCTCTCTCTGTCTGTCGGCGCTGCGCTTGGATTTGTTCTTCTGTTGCTCGTCTAGCAGCCTCTTGTCTCATACCTGATTCCTCTTGCATTTTTACCAACTCCTGATTTCTAGCTCTTTGATGCTCATTTTCTGCCTGCAGAATGCAAGGAGAAGTCAGCTTTATCAGTTAATGCAATACCAATTTAACCATGACATTAAGAAGACCTTTACATGCCTGCATCCTTTTCCTTGCTAATTCATCTTCATATCGAGCCATCTGTGACTTGATTTGTGCCTGTTGCTGAGCAAGTTTCTTCTGTTCATCGTATACTACCCGTTGTCTCTCCTGTTAAAAGAAAGAAAGTTAATCACATATATTTTCCCCATAGGTACATAAATAGCAAAGTTCACATTTTGAAATTACAAACAAGAAAAGTAAAATGTGGTGCACTGATAAGATTAGTGAACAACAAAAAAGGTTTCCTTTAGATTGTTTAGTGAACAAATAATTATTTTTTTATGAACGAGGAATCCTGAGGGCCAGTAGCATAAGGTTCGAAACTCGGTGGATAATGGACCCACCCTTTTAAAACAACAAATAATTATCAAGTGCACAAATGTCGAGCATTTTTCAAATCTGCTAACTTGGTTCAAACAAATGCTTCTTTTTTTTGCATTACGCACTCATGAGATGGAAAAACTCTAACTATTCAGCAGGCCACTCCAAATCTATGTCCAGAGCCCGTTTGAATGGAAATTAGTTGGAATGCATGGCTTAATTATCTTCAAGAACTTCCCTAATAAAAGTTTTAATGTAAGATAATTGGGCTATTTGTATTTGGATTAGCTTGCACATGGAAATACATAATCATGTCCCTGTGGCCAATGAAATTTCTAGTCCACTTTTAATACCAACCAGTAATGCTTGATTAGGATTTATAGCATAAGTAAGAAAAACAAGGGACATTACACATGGAATATCCTAATTAAACAACAGAGATCAAAACCACAACAAATTGTGAAATTATGAAATGAAACAACTGTTCAACAATACAACAATTATTTGCAAGCTCATACTTCTGATTACGGATTCATCAAAAAGGAAATGTTCTATATCTATCAACAAAAACAAATAAAGAAACCTTTTTCTTAATGAGTTGATACACAAGCGTCAGTTCACCATAGAAAATCAATCTTACCATCTCAGCTTGAGCTTGCAGTGCTTTAAACTCTTGCATTTTTGCAGTTAACTCTGCTTGCCTTGTCTCTTCTTGCTTTTTAATCACATCAAAAACCTACAACAAAGATCTCAGATTTAGTATCTTCCACACCATAGAACATCACAAACTTGGACAAGAAAGTCAAAGACAAAATCTTTGCCTTGCATAGAACATAAGTTGATCAAGAATACCACAAAATACCTCTCAACCAACCATGAAATATCTCATGAAAACAAAAAATTAACACCATAGAATGTCATTTACAAAATTCAATCTCAATCAGAGCTCTTTTCCCACTTTAAGACACATCCATTGCCAAAAAGAAAAATATAGAAAAATGACAAGGTTGTGAATCATGTAGTCTTATATTCAGTGTGAACACCATAGCAGTTCCTTAATTTTTCTGAAATAAATTTAAGCTACATAACAATAGACAAATCCTTTAATTTTGATAGTTAATAAATTTTCCAACTAATTGATTCCCCAAATAGTAGCAACCAAACAAATTGGGACATTTCAATTATGTTTCCTAACAATAAAGCTAAAAATTCAACTCGGATTCCAGACCTGTTTGGCACTCTTGGAATTATTAATCTCCCTCAACGCCTTGGCTCCTCTCTCCAATGCCTCCGGATCAAAACCAGCTGAAGTAGTCCTGGGATTATCATTTCGAACCTTTGGCTTTTCAGGAGCTTTCTCTGTCGGCTGAGGTGGCTTAGGAACATCAGAAGGAACACTCGGTGCGGCATTAGTAGAAGAAGAAGTGGAAAACGGAGAGAAATTGAAACTACCATCGGCATAAGCAGTTTCTGTACCAAATTTGGCAGAAGCTAGGGCTGCAAATAGCCCTGCTGCATAGGTTTTTCCCATTACGGATTGAGATTGTAGGCGCTGAGAAGAATTGTAGGGATTTTTCTTCAGTTAGTGTGGCTTGATGGAGAAGAAAAGATGCACAAGGAAGAAGCCATGAAATGTCTGTAAGGTTCAGGGTTTATGTAGGGTTTGAGATTTATTGGGTGAAATGGCGGTTTTGGGCCTTTCTTTCTTTGTAAAGAGTCTGAACCGGACTATAATTAATGAACCGGGCGGTTTAGTGGTTTCTTTTTTCAAGTTTTGAAGCAGTGGTTTTTTTCTATAAACAATTCGATTATATTACTTCATAATATGTTTTAAATGTTCGTATTATTGCATCATCTGGAAATAAAAATTTAGGTAAATTATAAGTAGTACATTTTATGTTCGAGGAAAATATACAAATTTAATATCTTTCAAAGGATTCATTAATCTATGGCATTTATTTCTCATGATGATAATTAGCATCTTCTTGAATATCATATATTTTGCATTTAATAGTATATGAATCTTGATCAACCATTATGCACCATTCTTTCCATACTTTCTTAAGTACTTTGACGATTATTATTTTATCTATAAATTAAATATGGGTGTTTAAGACATAAAGTAGGTGGTCACAATCATTCATAGTCGGTTTTTCAAGGGTTGTCTTCTCCTTCTTTATTTGTAAACACGCATATGTGAAAATAATAATTTCATCTTGTATTTGAGTAATCCATCACGGCTTCTATTAAGTATACAAGTCAAAACTGATGAAGTTTACAAATATTATCATATTTATGTAAAATAAATAGAGTCTTATTACCTATATCGTTACGTTCATATTATCACTGAAAAACGTAATAAATTTCTATCTTTCCACTTTATCGTAAAGAAGAAATATTTAATCTCAATAGCTCAGTAAAATCTGAGTACTAATATAATACACCAGTTTATTTAATTTTTGGTTACTTCCCTCAATAGGTAGGAGAACATGTTAATGTTCAATTTAGTGGTCAAAAAGTAAATATACAAATGGGCTCCTACGTAAATGATGGAGGCCCATATTACCTTGAAGGGATCACTCTACTCATTATGTCATTCATAACCCTCCCTACTTATTGAGCCTTTCAAGCCTTTTTTTTTTCTTGAAAAATCACATAAATATTGTCTACAAGACCTTAATTTACTAGGGAAAATTACATGGTTAAGTAAATATATACTCACTCCGTTTCTAATTACTTGTCTACTTTTAAATTGACACACCTATTAAGAAAATAATAATTAAGAGTTTACCATTTTACCCATATTAATTATGAAGTAGATGAATTAAAAACTTAAGATTTTCAAGAGTTGTACCTTTTTCAAAATAATTAATCAAGGGTATAATAGGTAAAAATAAATTGTCCTTTCTTGATTTGTCAAAATGGACAAGTAAGTAGGGGCAACTAAAAAAGGAAAAATGGACAAGTAATTAGGGACAGAGGGAGTATTAGTTAATTAGTCATCATAGCTATTGTTTTAATTAATTATCACTCGCGATCAAAATTTAGTGATAATTACGTGGGTTGGGATTTTGATTTTGTCTAATTCGCATGTTTGTATAATTCTAAAATTGTATGGTATAATTTGTAAAATTTTTGTATAATATAATTTGTATAACTGTATAAAGTTCAAATGTTTGTATTTGTATAAATTTGTTATTTTGAGTTTATACAAAAATAGTTCAATTATACAAACGTACCTGCAAATTATACAAACTCACCCACGAATTATACAAACCCGCGAGTTATACAAACGAGGTAGCTTAAACTATAGCTACATCCCGTAAATATGCAAACTATACCTATGGACCATAATTAAGTTTATTATAGTGGATGTTTGTGAAAATTGCCCTTTACAATGCATAGGAAAACCTACAGAAATCTCATATATTTGGGGTTAATTACATTTTATTCCGAAAGCTTCTCTAGTTACAGAAGTCTCGAATACATTCATTGGTTGTTCAATACATTGCAAACGATACATTACTTAATGGGAGGGATGTATCCGAGAGGGGATTTTTGTAATATTTTTTTAAATGATAAGAAAAATTTAGAAATTATGATATCTTAAGTTATATATTTATGTAATTTTTCCTATGTTTTCCCCTCCTTTTAAGATACTCTAGCTTCCTCCATTTTTTCTCTTTTGCCGTTTGGACAATATTTGAGTTAAATCATGAAGAAACAGCATTTGAAGTTGAAGAAATAATAAAAACAGTGTATAAGTTAATTATGCCAGGTAATATTTCATTAAAGAAATGATAGGATACATAGCAACACACAACATAATTTGATGGGACCAATCGTAAGTACAACTCTATTTTGGTCAATACTGAATAGTGCGTAACGCATAATTGCTTTCCAAATTTATAATAAATCATTTTTTTGCAACAAATTTCAATAAATAGATAAAAATAGTTCTTCACATAAATTGAGGTACATGGAACTTGGAAGAGTAATAAATAATGGTGCATGAATTTATAAAACTGAAAGTTTTCCTTTCAAAGAATCCAGAAACTTCACACAAAAAGTGAAGAAAATATTTTTTTTTAAAAAAATAGATCAACATTCACAGAATTAGTCATTGGATGGATATATAAGACTTGATACAATACTGTTAAAGACTTTTAGCATAATTGATCTTCGATACAATTACGGACTTTGCGTAGACGGAGTCCATTATCACTGTGGTGTCGCGGCTAGTTTGGCTCTCAAATCTTTCCTTAGTATCTTTCCAGATGGAGACTTCGGAATCGCGTGAATAAAATACACCTTGTGCAATTTTTTATAGAATACCACCTGCCATATCAATTTTACGTTAAATTATGCTTAGTAAAATTTTATATTATAGGTTCTCTTCTAGATTCGCCCCGAAAAGATTGATGTATTTACCTGTTTGGCAGTAAATTCCTTTATAGCTTCTTCAGTAAGATCAAAACCTTGGGCTGAACGGACTACAAATGCAACCGGGACTTCCCCTGCAGCATCATCCTTTTGCCTGCACAAATTAAATTAATTGTTAAAACATTTTTAAAACTACAATATATAAGAGCCAAATTAACACATAATAATTTTTTCCATGATTCAGTATATGTGGAATTGTATTAATTGTACTTACGGCACAACAGCAGCATCTGCAATTTCTGGATGGCTTATTAGAAGAGACTCAAGCTCAGCTGGTGGCACCTAAACGAACCAGCAAATGAGTTTAAGTTCAATATACTGACAAAGTGACGATATAAAATATATTTAACTTTGTCAATAAATATATACCTGGAAACCTTTAAACTTTATGAGCTCTTTGACTCTATCGACAATGTATATTTCATCATCGTCATCTACATATCCTATATCGCCGGTGTGGAGCCATCCATCGACATCAATGGTCCGTGCAGTGGCCTCATCATCATTCAGATAACCTAATTAACCCATACATATAACATTTTAATATGAATCCCACATATAGACGATTATCTAATAAGAGTATATTTTTACGCTATCAATGTATAGAAAGTAAAAAAATCATAATGAATTAATAACGACCTTTCATGATTTGAGAACCGCGGATGCAAATTTCACCGGGTTGGTTGCGGTCAAGGGAGCCACCGGTTTCCGGGTCAACCACCTTGAGGTCCGCATTTCGAACCACAGAGCCACATGAACCGGATTTAGTTGAAAGTGGTTGCTTTGCAAATGCTGGACACATTGTTACTACTGGTCCTGCCTCTGTCATACCATATCCCTGCAAATTCATGTGAATTACAATATTAATTCCCATATTTTTTGGCCTGATTTTACTTTAGGAATAAAGTGCCAAATATACCTATAAATATTTGGCACGATAATTTATGGTATTAGCAATACAAGAGTTAGCATAAATAAGCATAAACATGATTAAAGATATAATTACTTTCAAGAGAAAGTGAAGGATGTTTTTGAATACGAATAATCTTTTAAAATATTATGTGATACATGCTATTTTTAATACATCAAATCAAATTATAAATAAAAATAATTTTTACATAACTAAATTCAACAACACTATTTTTATACACTCTACCAAACGAACTTAATAGATTTGGAAACCGCCCTAATCCTCCCAAAGAAAATGTTTGGTCAAAAACCTTATGCTTTTCAATTGAAAAGCACTTCTAGATTATTATTTTTAATTGCAAAAGCACATTTGCTACATAAATTCGTTCACTTTTTGAGTAAAATACAAGATTTGTATTAAATGGCCGTTACCTATTTAAAAAGGTACGCTCTGTGTTCAATAATATTTATCAATTATTTATTTTACACACTTTTTAAAGAAACTATAAATAAAAAAGTAATTTTATTATATCACCCTTTGAATATAATAAATATAATGTCTTGAAAAATGTAATAGAGAAATAATTATAATTAATGATAAGGATAAATTATGAATTAAGTGTAAAATTATCCATTGATTTCATAAAGTGGACAAGTATTGTTGAACATTATATTCCAAAATAGTATAGTGGACAACTATTGTTGGACGGATGGAGAATAAAAACGTAGATGAATTTGATGTTCCAATAATAATTGTTCGCTATTGACTTTGCACACTTCTTAATAAACTATAATTAGAAGGGTAATTTTATTATATCACCCTTTGAATATAATAAATACAATGTCTTGTAAAATGTAATAGAAAAATAACTATAATTAATAATAAGGATAAATTAAGAAATAAATGTAAAATTATCTATTGATTTCATAAAATAGACAAATATTGTTAAACATTCCAAAATAGTATAATGGATAACTATTGTTGAACGGAGGGAGTAACAAACAATTGATATGTTTGTATTAAATGGCCGCTACTTATTTATAAGGGTATAAAAATCTAGATGAATTTAATGTTACGTACCTAACAATTGATATGTTTGTATTAAATGGACGCTACCTACAGCTAATATATTACGTGCAGAAATTGCAACCGTCAAAGAGTCTGAAATATGACAACATATATTGAAATATGATATGAAGAAATAATAGTTAAATTAGTTAGAAAATTGTTTCCTTATAGGACAACCTAACTGGATTTGATCATTTATATTATGTGAGAAATTTAGTTGATAATTAATGTAATTTGGTATGTCCGTTATGCATGTTGATTACGTCTTAATCACTTTTATATTATGACAATTTTGAAGAAACACAACTTTCAATCATCATATTTGGACCTACATTTCCGGCTTATTAATCCTTTTGTAAACAAAGTTTGTCGATCTTGATTATTACACCTAATTGTGTCATTTAAAGAAAAATTAAGAAATAAGGCCATTCTAGAACTCTCAGAAAATGAGTACACTACGCTAAAGAAAGGAGAGAGAAAAAAAACGCATCAAGTTGGAATTTGATCCCTGTACTTCCAAGTAAATAATTTAACTTTGAACTTTAATATACGTCAAAAAGATATATACATAAAATATTTAATTTTCTGTAGAGAATAGAGATCATAAGTTCACTTACACCATAAACTATCTATTTTAATCGCTCATATGTAAAACTAGTTGTTTCATCTTATATTTTCTATTTTAAGTTAATACAAGTTTTGTTCTTCTAACTCCCTCGGTTCACTTATATTTGTCCACTATTTCAAAAGTATATTTTAATTTTTATTTGTTATTTTTAACATATAAAATAAAGATAATATTTTTTTCTATGTTTTACTTTTATCATTAATTACTTATTCCTCAAATTATTCTTATTTAATACTCTCTAAACATCAATTAATAGAATTAACATGCTAAAATAATTTACGTCAATCATTATTTTTTCAATGAATGTGTCAAGTTCAAATGTTGCAAAGTAAAAGGTTGCAACATTTGGGAATCAATGAATATATACAAATATGCAAATACATCATTTAAATAACATGAAATTAAATTGGTTATGGTTTGTTGGCCAAAAATAGGAAATCAAGAAGTGTCATTTTGTGCTTAGCTAAACCAAAAAGAAAAAAAAAACAAAAAACAGAGAACTGTGTTTGTTTTTTTTACCTGTCCAAATATGGCTTGGGGCACTCTTCTATGGAGTGCTTCCTCCAGCTCCTTCCCTAGCGGCGCAGCCCCGGACATCACGAGCCGTATCGAGCTCAAATCGAACGAATCCACGATTGGATTTTTCGCCAATGCAAGAACCAGAGGCGGAACTACAGCAGCGACTGAGACACGGTGTTTTTGTATCAGCTCCAACAGCGCACAAATTTCGAATTTTTGCATCAACAGAACACTAGCTCCAGCTCTTAACGAGACTAAAAGCACTGAATTCAACGCGAATATATGAAACAGAGGAAGCACACATAGCACCACATCGTCGTGCTTCAAGTAAAAATTTGGGTTGTCGCCATCCACTAATTGAGCCACCCCTGTAATCAAACTTTTATGAGTCAGTATCACTCCTTTTGGCAACCCCGTGGTTCCTGACGAAAACGGCAGAGCCACGGGGTCGTCAGGATGGATAACAACTCCTTTTGGCATATCCTCTACTTTAGCTTCCGATAGCACAGAGAAATGCAAGCAATTCTCCGGCGGATCATCAATTGTAACGACCGAAAAATCCTCCCCAATTTTCGGATCATTTTCCGCGGGATCACGTAATTTATCCACATACTGCGATTGAGTAACTATTAATTTCGCATTCGAAGCTTTCAACTGCTTAAACGCTTCCGATTTCGTGTAGAACGGATTAGCCGTAGTGATAACAGCTCCAATCATAGAAGATGCTAGAAAAGTAAACACAAATTCCGAACAGTTCTGTAGAAAAGTCATGATAACATCTCCCTTTTTGATCCCTATCTTCGTTAAACCAGCAGCAATTTTCTGGCAGATGAGATGCGTTTCACCAAAAGTGAATGTTTCTCCACTGTTACCTGCTATAAGACATGTCCTCTCCTCAAACTCCGATAGCCTTTCGAACAAATAGACATGGAGTGGTATGTTATTGGAAATTGATATATCTGGTAATTTTGATCTGAATACATGTAGCTCTTCCGAAGATTGATTTTGATTCGGAGAAATTACAGAAGATAATACCTCTGCTTTTTGGGCATCAACAGTAGCTACACTCACCATTTCTGGTAGCTTTTTTTATGAGAAGAAAAGTTGAAAAGAAGAAAATTTATGAGTTAGAGAAGAAAAGTAAGAGAGATTGGTATAAAAGGAAGAAGAGAAGGTGATTATATAAATACAATTGAAACTAAGGTGGAGAAAGTTAGGTGAGTAGTTAAACGTGTGGCTTGGTTGAGAAAGAAGAACAAAAGGTTAGTATTGAGGAGGATGACAGAGGACTTGGGGAGTCTACCACACCAAAACAAAATAGTACCAAATACAAAATTTAAATTTGTTTAGTTCAATATTTATTTCATTCTTTTGTACTCCTCTGTAAAAGAATAAACTCCTTTTTTTAATCTGTTTTAAAAAGAATGATCTTTTTTTTATAACATTTTAATTTCAACTTTTCACGTGATATGTTTAAGGCCACAAGATTAAAGGACAATTTTATACATTTGACATAACTTTAATTTAGGACCACAAGATTCCAAAGTGTTTTATACCACAAGATTCCAAAGTGTTTTATATTTTCTTAAACTCCGTGTCAAGTCAAATTAGACCATTCTTTATGAAACGGAGGGAGTACTATTATAATTGCAAAAATTATGGATGAAATTAAATGGTTTTCTAATCCTTTAAAAAAAATGTTTCATATACTTTTTAGGGAAAATGGTCTGAAAAATACTTTAACTTTGTCCTAAATTGTTGTTACGAACCAAACTTTATGGAGGATCTTTTACCTCCTGCACTATTTAATAGTGTATTTTAAAGATATATATGTGCCCACGTGGACATGTTATTAATTATAATAATGCAATATTTATAATGTCCACGTGAGCACATATATACCTTTAAAATACACTATTAAATAGTGCAGGGGTAAAAGATCATTTCCAAAGTTCGGTATTGTTATAGCAAGTTCGAATATATTTCAGACCTTTTTCCCTACTTTTTATTCGAGATCTTTGTATTTACACTAATATCAGAGAAAGTCATTCTCGTTAATTTAAATAGTATGAGGTCAAGTTATCTTTTCTGTCTATAAGGACTGCGTATTAGTCGGTTCGGTTTTGAAGTTTACCAATTCGACTTATACATTTTGTAGACATTAAACCGTTCTAGAATAATTAACATATTGGCTTATTAGTTATTAGTTTATCAGTTATGATCATTATCAGTTTAAACGTTAAGATTTTATATAATTAAAAAATCATTGATAATAACTTTAAAACAACGTGAAAAAACAAACATGCACATGAGTTGACAAACAACATCTTGCTCAAAAGCAAACGTTGACACCTTGTAGAATAAAAGTATGAAACTAAATCCTAAGTTAATGACTCATATACACATTTAGTACAAATATAAGATGTTAATTTATTGTCAGGTAATCAGTTAACTCGTTTAAAAAAATCTTCAAATCGTTAAGAATCAATAATCCAATATAAAAAAAAATTATAATTCTTATCAAATTCACTAAATCAATAATCTATTAATAATAAACCAATAACTTTTTTTAGTTCAAATTATTAATTTCGATTCGATTTTATAAGGTCAGGAGTGAAGGAGCAAGTGGACTTGACTAGTGAACCAAGACAATTCCTCATTCAATTTAATGCAGTGTCAACACTCAACATCTAGGCAAGAATAAATTAAAAAAAATTAGTGGTTGATTTAAGCTATGTGTTGGCCCTATAGTAAGCTCACATTCCAGCTACCTCTGCTCAAGGAAGTTTCAAGCAATTTTTTCTCATCAACCTCAACCTTACCTACCAATCTACCGCCAATTCAATTGGCTCATTTTTGTCGCACATATCTGTTTTGACTTGATACAAAATTTAAGAATATACGTAAAAGAAAATGTGTCAGTAATAAAAAAAAAATGATTTTTTTTTATTAGATTCTCAGTTGTTTTTGCTTTCTTGTTCTTTAATTTGTTTTTATTTTTCTTGGTATTCTTCATTTATCGAATTTAATAAGATGTTGCCTTCCGTATGAATATCTTGGATATGTTCTGGGATATACTCAAATAGCCAAAATTTATGTTTACTATAATTGATTACATCATCCCATCTTAGTAGTTTCATAATTTTTGTTTCCTCTCTTGTTATTCTTCATTAATTAACTAGATATATTAGAATTCGTGTCATTACTGGTTTAGTATATGTTACTTTATCTTTTCTTTATTTATTTATACGACATTGATGAAATCAGGAGATTCAATTAATTTTTTGTCTAGTTTTAAATATTTTTAGTTGTTAATTATTGTGAGTTACTTCTCATATCTCAATTTATGCGGCGTTGATAAAATTTTGAAAATCAACGAAACTTTTTATATGTTTTTTCAATATCTTTAAGTTGGTCATTATTTTGATTTACAATATCTTTTACGTAATTTCTAAATAACAATGGACTAAAAAGATATGTAAAACAAATAAATTAAAATTAAAATAATTAATTACCCTCACATTCTCGTGTAGAAATTAACCAATTTATATAATGTTATAATAAAAAAGGTTGAGAAAAAGAATTGGATAAACAACATATATTAAAAACATCCCAACAAATGCAAATCAGCAAATACATGAAATAAGGAAAAGTAAATAGTCCCAGATGAGGTCTAATCATTTAATCAAGTTGACTCATTTCATTTGATCAAATTTTAAATGATTTAACAGTTAACTCGTTTAATCCACTCTTTTAATTCAATTTATATCCAAATCGAATCAAACCTTTTATTTTATCTTTTATATGCACTCCACACGTGAATTTTATACTCAATCATGTATGTTTAAATCATTTTTACAAAAAAAACATAAATTAAATATTAGTTGAATGACGATCTCAAAAGCAGATATTTACCTACTTTCCTCAATTTTGCCATTTCTAATTTATAACATAACAACTTTTGTGAAGGTGAATCTTTAATGAAATTGAATATATTATTATTGTTATCGTAAGAATATTTATGTCTTTATAACAGAAGTTCTACTATAGTTTGAATTTGAAACAAATTCAAATTCTGCCTAACCAATTGAATTAGAGTTACAATCGAATTCAAAATTTAAAAAATCAGGTGAAAGTTGAATATTGCAATTTCATTGATCCGATTAAATTTTAAAAAAAAGATAATTATATTTTAGGGATATAGATGTCATTTAATATTTAAAAAATATTTTAATTTATCAACATTTATATTCATATTTATATAATAATACAAAAAATATAGAATATAGATATAGATGTTTATAATAATATAAAGATCTATTATATTTGGAAACATAAGTTTAAGTATGTAATTTATATTTTTCCTATAAATAATGGATTCTCTATAATGTTTTTCATTTACATCTGTCACATTGGACTAAGCCTGGCAACGGAACCGGGAGGTGCCGGTTCCGGTCCGTCCCGGTCCGTTACCGGTTCCGTCTCGGTTCCGGTTAGTTCCGGTTTAGTCCGGAACGTAGCGGGTCCGGTAGGGGTAACGGGACGGAAACCGGAATTTACCGGTTAGTCCCGGTCCGGTTTGTACTGGTTCCGGTCCGGTCCGGTTTTTTTTTTTTTTTTTTTTAAATTTTAATAATTTAATTATAGCCGTTGAGAGCCGTTGGGCAACGGCTTTTGGGCCCCA
>JAJOOO010024834.1:0-15601 GCA_029582685.1 Solanum piurae
AATAGGAGTTAATACTACTCCTGAGGGATTTCCCTGTTTGCAAAGGACTTTTTATACCAAGTTCTGGAACAAAATGATCCATAAAGATCTGGAGGGAAGAATCCAAGGCCAAGAAACTTTGGATCTAATAAATAAAGCAATTGGAAATTATTATATTATCGCTGCTAAACCCAAAGAAGGTTTTAGTCCATTCCAACAGATCAGCAGAAAAATACAAATGAAAAAAGGATTAATATCCAAATCCGAAGCCATAGCTCTGCATATGGAGGAAGTTAAAAAGGACTTAATAAGAAGTCTCGATATAGAAATCAAAGACGATAGCTCCATGATTTCAGCCAGCCATACTAATGAAGATGAAGATGATATTTGTCCAGCTGGAGAAAGACAAGACGTTGATGATGATGAAGACATAGAAGTCATTATGCAACGTTATCAAAAAGAAATTGAAGGACTAGGAGGAGAATCTTCCACCTCAAAAGGAAAAGAAAAGATATGAAATCTTTGATATCTTTGAATAACGACAACCAACTTTTTATAAAAGAAAAAGAAAGATGCTTAAAGATAAAGCATAGCCTTTAATAAAGCCCTTTATATTATTATTATAATAATAAGAGAAATCAAAGAGGCAACCTCCTAAAGAAAGGAATATATGGAACTTGACCAACTTTCTTCGGGGAAAGAAAATTAATTATCTGCTACTCTAGACCTCTAGAAACACGAGAGATTTGGAAAATTTTGGGTGAGAAAATCCAATTCTTTCTAAACCCAAAGGAGTTAAGAGTTCTAGTAGTCGACAACAAAAATTATGAAAATCTTCCTAGTGGTAAGTCAAGGTAACCTATATTCTCTTCATTTAATTTCAACAGGTATGTGTGTTATAGATGTATATATATAGTTTAGGATGAAGTATTGAGGTGGAAAAATAATTTTAAGTAGTTAGCATAGTTGTATTTGAATCAACGATATGAATGAAAGACTATGAGATAATTTAGGATTCTTGATTGGTTCAATTGACAATGATGAATTGCTAAGAAAATCAAGTGAGGAAACTGTTGGAATTATAAATTATTATGGAGATGAACTGGGTTGATTTTATTAGTGGCTTAATCATGTTGGTACTAATTAACGGTAGCACATATATAATTGGGAGATGATCTACCGATTGAGTTTAATTATGTAGATTGACTTGGTTCTATCGATTGGGTCTTCGGGAACTACCATTAGCCTAGGAAGCAACAAGGTATGTGAAGCTAAACTCCTTTCGCCTTTGAGGCATCATCCGTGTCACGTGATTCTTATATAAAGGTCAAGTTAGTTCACTTAAAACACGAAAGTAAAACCTTCATATTGGTTAGTTACTTGATTAGCTGAACTACCGCTAGCATAAATACTATTACATAGGCCTTCTAACATTATTTGATAAAATATAGCGACGGACGGGTATTCATAGTTTCTACTTGACACATTCGCGTAGCGTGATTATGTGCATAGGATTGAGACCAAGCAACTATAGTGAGCCTGAATACTGTGGCGTACTGCCCTTGTGGCATCAGTTGAATTTGAAGTAACCCGGAAATCTCATATACTAGTTCCCCCTGACTCGAGCCAATACATAGCACATATGGCCTGCGGACATACCCTCATAGCGAGCCCACGATGGGTGTACCTCGTACAAGACCGCGATTATAACATATGCATAAAAACATAGAGATGAACTTTTAGAAAACTCATGGCGTGTACTTAATGTGAGCTGCCTTGGTCGGCCATCACCTGAACATTTGCATTAAAAATAATTAAAGTACTCCACCTGGAAAAACTATGGATATCATGATATATTGATCATTGCTTGAGATATTATATGATAAGTCAATTAAGTCAGCGCGTAGGGTACTGTTGTATATCCTATGTTTACTCCTTATATACTCTTAGTTCTCCCTATTTAATATCTGATTCATATGAGCTTTCCTCTTTATCGATATATTATTCTATATGCTCTTCCTGCCAGTACATGTTTTATATGTACTGACGTCCCTATATATGGGGTTCTACATTTCCCTGTAAATGCAGGATCAGGTTCTCAGGGGAGCAGACATTCACGTTAGGTTCTCTTGTTGAGTTCAGTTGATGTTTTGGTGAGCTCCATCTCTATGCGGAGCCAGCTTGTATCTAGTACTTTTGATGATATGCACAAGTTGCTAGTTGTATACGTCGAGGTCTATCTCGGCAAGTTATTAGCGATTTGATGTTTCACATCTTTTAGAGGCTTCTTAGACATCTTAATGTATCAGGTTGTATAGTTTTGCCCAGATAGCTTCGTGGGTTATATATATATACATATCATGTGTGGTTATTCCACCCGCTTATTAGTTTGCAACTTTTGACATGTCATATCTTATTTGTAGATCAAGTATCCATACGGTTCCTGTCTTCCCTCTCTTTTGGGGCGTGACAGCTACGCAACCAGATTTTTGCTACTATGAAAAAGGATACTAGGTATTGAAATTCCAATCCACTGAAGATTTGAATGAGGTACTCTTGTTTTTCCATACACAATGAATAATAAGCATGTCATTATGAAAGTACTCTTTTTTTGTCCATACACAATGAATAATAAGCATGTTATTATGAAACCTTGGACGCAAGATTCTAATTTCAGTGAAGAGTTTCCTACATTGATTCCCTTATGGATTAAATTTCCAAATTAACCAATAGCGTGTTGGGGGAGAGAATCATTAAGTAGAATAGGAAGTGTGGTGGGGATTCATATTTTGGCTGATGATTGCACAACAAAACAAATTAGAATCTCATTCGCAAGGATGCTGATAGAAGTGAATATCACTAAAACCTTGCCGGAGAGATAATAGTTTTGGATCCCAATGGTAATCATTTTTTGGAGCAAGTACTGTATGAATGGCTCCCTAACTTCTGTACTGTATACTTTTGTAGTAGGACAATCCTGCCATTCACAATGATATAAAAGCTCTAGTAGCAAAATAAGGAAAGAGACCTGAGTCGGGGAAGATTAAGCAAACATGGAAGACTAAAGGTGTCATTCCCTTTGAAATCATCACAAAAGATCAAAATGAGGTTACTAGCACATATGCTCAACACCCCCAAACTTCATGTGGCAGAATAAATATTGCAAGTCCTAGCTCTCATGTTCCTCAAGGAAATTTGATATATCAGACTAGTACTAACACTCCTCCTTGAAAAGCAAATTCAAGAAGCTCTAAAAGCTGGTCTACTGTATGATCTGATTAATTTCCCAACATTAAGCAGTATACCACAGAGAAAGAGAAATAGTAGTGATTAGAGAGATACCTGTTGTAACATCCTGGATTAGAAAAGAACCAAATTTGTAGAATTTCAGAAGTTGTAGGTGCGACCGATGAGTCTAAACCACGGCCCGTGGTCTGAACCATGTACCGTAGGTGTTGTCTGTGGTTGGCCACCTCAATATCCCCCTGAACTCTCAGAAAAGTCTTGACCAACGACAGGACCTTTGGATCGTAGGTGGGACCACGGTCCGTGGTCTAGGTCCGTAGTTCAGACCCCCAGCCAGCAGTCCTCTGAAGCCAAGCGACAGACTGATAGGATGGACAGTCGGTCAGGTCACGGTCTGTCGGTCAGGCCTGTCGGTGACCTCGTTAGATTTTAGGTTGGGGTAGTTTTGGTCTTTTCCTGTATGAGTTGGGCATCTAAACTACGTAGTTTAACCCCTAAACTATGTAGGATTTTTAAGTTTAAGCTTAGTAACCTAATGAGAACTTACCCTAAGCAATTCATTCACCAAAATTCATCAAACTTAGAGAAAGAGAGGAGAAAAGAGGCGAACCAAACCCTTCCAAGAATGTAACAAGTTTTCTTCAGTTTAAGCCCCGAAATTGAATGATTTCTCTGTGAATTTGATCACAAAGTATGAGGGATTTCACTAGTGGGTTCCTTTTTTCCACTAGGACGTTAGAATTCAGTCAGATTTCTTAATTCTCAATATCATGTTTAGACCTAGGGTTTATACAACCTTGGAGAATTGTCGTGAATTAGTTGTTATAGTATTCCTAATCAGATTATCAAGTTTTTTATGAAATCGTTGCTTAGTTCTTTGCATGAAATTCAGAACCCTAGTTGTGTAGATTCTCTTAGTTTATGAATTACACTGGCTAGGTCAGTAAAAGAGATATACATGTTCCAGTGAAGAATGTTTCATTATCTGTATATTTAAATGTTGCATTCAAAGATTTTTCATGTTAGAACATTGAGCTATCCAGTATTTCAGTTATGTTGTTTATTCACATTCTAGTTGGGAGTAGGCTTAGACCGAGTTTCACTAGGGTTCAGCGTACCCTCATAGTCCTAGAACTACGTGCCCCATAGGTTTATAAGTCCCATCTGTTGGGCAACAAATTTAGTGATCACAACAGTCATGCTTCTATACCCCTGGCAAGGTATATTGGGTCCTTTCGATGAGGCATATACATCAAACTCCACATTTAGCTCACGGGGTTTTATGTCAGTTAATAGTAGCTCCCGCAGTCTGATTAAGTGCATTTTGACCAAGTCCTCAGTTATACTTCAATATTCAGTCTCAACATGTTAATCTCATGATTTGTATTTGGTCATTGCATTTAGCTCAGTCTTCAGTATATTGCAGCATTTACATTTAGTTCAGATTATATCGTAGACCAGTATGCTTTGTTCACATTATCTATTTTTTAAAGATATATTCTATATACTGCATGCTCAGTACATTCCAAGTACTGACGCATACTCTACGCTACATCCTTTCATGATGTAGGTTCAATTGTTCAGCATCCAGATCACGCACAGATCTGTTCTCGATCTCCAGTTCAGCAACTTTAGTGGTGAGTCCTCATACTTTTAGGATAATAGACATGTTTTCATAGTCAATATTTTCTTTAGTTTCAGTTTTGCTAGAGTTAGTTGGGGGCATGTCCCAACAAATTTATTCAGTAGAGGCTTTTTCAGACATAGTATTAGATTAAAATTTAGTTTTTGAGTGTTTGTTCAGTATCACTAAACTCATAGTATTTTATCTAATCAGATCAGTTTGGGTATTCCCCACTTTAGGTTATTTACTATTTTAAGCCTTCGCATAGTATTTTTATTTAGTTATCATTGAGTATGCTTATGATATGCCAGCTTCAGGTTTAGCTTGGGATCACTCCTAATCCTAGGTCCCGTGTTTATGTCAAAGGGGTAGCCTCGAGGCATGACTAACTTCATATCAGGGCATTAGATTCAACAATCCTAGGATGTCCAAACTCCGCACTAAGTAGAGTCCTTTTATTGGCTGTGAAGTGCACCACATCTAATAAGAGGGAGTCTACAAAGTGTTTTAATAAAAACTTCACTTCTTTGATATTCTTATCATGCGTAGATATGATCTCCTTTCTAATTCGTCATTATGCGTTTCAGATCATGTATCCTCGTAGAGCTAACCCAAGGAATGCTAATGCACGCAATGCTAATGCAGTTCCTCAACTCCCAGACCATAAGGTTTCAAATGCAGAGTTTCAGAATGCTATGCAGCTCTTGGCTCAGAGTGTGGTTAATCAGAACAACCAGCAGGCCAAAGTTTCTACTAATGCTAATAATGGGTTAGCAATAGCCAGTGTTCGAGATTTTATTCGGATGAATCCATTATAATTTTTAGGGTCGCAGGTTAGTGAGGACCCACAAAACTTCATTGATGAGGTTAAGAATATCTTTGGAGTGATGCAGGAAACTGGTAATGATAGAGTAGAGTTGGCATCCTACCGGCTTAAGGATGTGGCTCACATTTGGTTCACTCAATGGAAAGAAAATAGGTGTAAGGATGCAGCTCCTGTGACTTGTGAAAGCTTTACTAGGAGCTTTTCTGGACATGTTCTTCTCGAAGGAGTTGAGAGAAGCTAATGCTCAGGAATTCATGAAGTTGAGGCAAGGTACCATGTCAGTCCAAGAGTATGGACATAAGTTGACCTAACTCTGCAGGTATGCTACACATATGATTTTTGATTCGAGGGCACATATGAGTAATATTCTGTTTGGAGTATCCAACTTAGTGAAGACAGAGTGCATAAATGCTATGATGTTAGTGGAGATGAATATATCTAGGCTCATGACTCATGCTGAACAGGTTGAGGGAGATAAGCTTAGGGAAATGGCTAAGGAAAACAAGAAGGCTAAAACAGGGAATTATGAATACTCTTAGCAGAAATTGAGTGGTAGAAACCGCTCACAATTTCAGCAAAGGTCTACAGCCTCAACACCCTTCATCAACTAGTGATCCATCCCCAAGGTTTCGATAGGACCATAAAGGTAGGGTATCAGGCTTTAAGTCTCAGGGGAGTGCTTCAGGTAACCGGACATTCCCAACTTATCCAAAGTGTGTTAAGAACCATCCGGGCAAGTGCCTTTATCACGACCCAAGGCTACCCCCTGGACGTAAACACGTGACCTAGGATCATGAGTGACCCCAAGCTAACCCTAAAGCTGGCATATCATAAGCATACTAAAGTAATCTGAATATAATGATACTATAAGGAAGCTTAAAACCATAATTAACTAATAGTGGGGGATACCCAATACTGAACCTACATCATGAAAGGATGTAGCGCAAAGTATGCGTTAGTACTTGCAATGTATAGAGAATGCATGATATGGAATATATCTAAATAAAATACATAACTGAACAAAGCATATTGGGTAATAGCATAATATGAACTGAATGTAAATGTTCAAATATACTGATAAGCTAAACTGAATGCAATGACCAAGTACTAATTCTGAACAAGACATACTGAGACTGAATGCTAAAATATAACTGAAAACCAGGTCAAATGCACTCGACTCTAAAACCTAAAAGTTGACTCACCCATAGACGGAGCTGACTGACGGGCCTTAAGTCTACTGACCTATCGATGGAGTCGACTGACTGGCAGTGAGTTGACTGACAGTCCGTAGGTGGCCTCTGTCGATGACACCTACAACTTCTAAAAATCTAGAATTTTTCCTTCTTCAAATTTGTGGAGTTACAGCCTTGCGGGCAAGGAAGGATGCTTTGGTTGTGGCCAATCTGGACAAAGGTTGAGGGATTTCCCTTCTGCCATGCAGGGGCAATGTGGTAACAACACTAGGTCTCAATCCACAACTTCAGCAGCACCAGCATGTTTCCCAACTCAGTAGGATGCTCCATTCGGTACATGTGGCGGTCAGTGCCAGAACATGTTATATGCTCTCCACGCTCAAGGATCAGGAAAATTCTCCTGATGTGGTCACGGGCACGTTACGAGTCTTTCACTTAGATGTATATGCATTGTTAGATGTAGGGGCTACTCTTTCCTTTGTAACTCCATATATAACAGTCAACTTCGTGTGAATCCAGAAACTGTTTTAGAACCCTTCTCTGTATCTACTCTAGTTGGTGACCTAGTTACAGCTAGACGGGTTTACATGAATTGCCCTGTCACAGTTTCTCAACAAGTGACCTCAGCAGATCTTGTAGAGTTAGAAATGGTAGATTTTGATATCAATTTAGGCATAGATTGGTTACATTCCTTTTATGCCTCAGTCGATTGCAGAACTAGGATCGTTCGGTTTCAGTTTCCAAACGAGCTAGTCTTAGAATAGAAAGGTAGTAGCTCAGTGCCTATGGGTCGATTCATTTCTTACCTTTATGCCAGAAAGATGATTTCCAAGGGGTATATTTATCATCTTGTTTGGGTTAAGGATTCAAACTCCGAAACGCAAACTCATGAGTCAGTTCCAGTGGTAAATGAGTTTCCATAAGTGTAAGATCTTCCTGAAGTTCCTCCTGAAAGGAAAATTGACTTTGGAATTGATCTCCTTCTAGATACCCAACCCATTTTGATTCCTCCTTACAGGATGGCTCCAGCTGAGCTTAAGGAATTGAAAAAACAGTTAAAAGACCTTCTAGATAAAGGCTTCATCAGACCTAGTATTTCCCCATGGGGTGCACTAGTGTTGTTTGTGAAAAAGAAAGATGGTTCTCTCAGTATGTGCATTAATTATCGTTAGTTGAACAAAGTCACAATCAAGAATAAGTAGCTTATCCCCAGGATTGATGACTTGTTCGAACAACTTCAGTGTAATAGTTGTTTTTCTAAGATAAACCTCAGATCCGGCTATCATCATCTTAGAGTCAGAGATAGTGACATTCCAAAAAGAGCCTTCAGGACTCGGTATGGTCACTATGAATATGTAGTTATGTCTTTTAGACTAGCAAATTCTTATGCAGTTTTTATGGACTTAATGAACTGGGTGTTCAAACAATATTTGGATTTGTTCGTTATTGTCTTTATTGATGATATCCTCATATATTTTTGGAATCAGGAGGAGCATTTGGCTAATCTGAGAATGGTTTTAGAAACTCTCAACGATAGCCAGTTATTCGCTAAGTTCAGCAAATGTGAATTCTTGTTATACTCTGTCGCTTTCTTTGGTCATATGGTATCTAGCGAAGGAATCAGAGTGGATTCTAAAAAAATAGAGACAGTGAAACAATGGCCCAGACCCACCTCTCCAACAGATATCATAAGTTTCTTGGGTCTGGCTAGTTATTACAGGAGATTTGTTGAAGGATTTTCATCCATATCCTCCCAATTGACTAAGTTTACTCAGAAAAAGGTTAAGTTTCAGTGGTCAGATGGATGTGAGAAAAGTTTCTCAGAACTGAAGACTAGGTTGACTACAGCTCCGGTCTTGACTCTACCAGATGGTTCAGACGATTATGTAATTTATTATGATACATCCAGAGTCGGCTTAGGTTGTGTGTTGATGTAGTGAGGTAAGGTCATAGCTTATTCTTCTAGACAACTCAAGGTCCATAAGAAGAACTACCCGACTCATGACATCGAGCCTGCAACCGTAGTATTTTCCCTAAAGATTTGGAGACACTACTTGTATGGTGTTCATGTTGATGTATTCACAGATAATAAGAGCATCCATTATGTATTCACCCAGAAAGATTTGAATCTTCGTCAGAGGAGATGGCTTGAATTCCTCAAGGACTACGATATGAATGTGATTTATCATCGTGGTAAGGCCAATGTAGTAGCTGATGTTTTTAGAATATTATATATGGGTAGTGTAGCACATGTTGAGGAAGAAAGAAAAGAATTAGCAAAAGATGTTCACCAACTTGCTCGCTTTAGAGTTGGTCTTACAGATACGTCAGAGGGTGGAGTCATAGTTCAGAATATATTTGCATCTTCATTGGTAGCAAAGGTTAAGGAAAAACAAGATAGTCATCCTATATTGCTTCAGTTGAAAGGTGCAGTTCATCAGCAGAAAGTAGAGGTTTTCTCCCAAGGGAGAGATAGTGTGCTTCGTTACCAGGGTCGCTTGTGTGTTCCTAAGGTTGGTGAGTTGAGGCAGAAGATCCTTACAAAGGGTTATAAATCAAAGTATTCCATCCACCCAGGTGCCACTAAGATGTATCGTGACCTACGAAAAGTCTTTTGGTGGAATGGCATGAAAAGGGACATAGCATGTTTTCTGGCTAAGTGCCCCAATTCTCAACAAGTTAACATAGAACAATAGTAACTAGGAGGTATTACTCAAGAGATTAACATTCCTACATGGAAGTGGGAAGTGATAAACATGGGCTTCATTACGGGTTTACCTCGTACTCACAGACAACATGACTCTATTTGGGTAATAGTGGACAGGGTTACTAAGTCCGCACACTTTTTGGTTGTCAAGACTACAAATTCAACAACGGATTATGCTAAACTCTACAATAATGAGATAGTCAAGTTACATGGGGTTTCTTCATCTATCATCACAAACAGAGGTCCTCAATTTCCCTCTAATTTCTTGAAATCATTTCAGAAAGGTCTTGGTACTCAGGTAAATCTCAACACAACATGTCATTAACAGACGGATGGTAAAAACGAATGTACCATTCAGACCTTAGAGGACATGGTGATAGCTTGCTTGATCAATTTGAAGGGAAGTTTGGATGATCCACTTCCCTTTATAGAGTTCACCTACAACAATAGTTACCATTCCAATATTTATATGGCCCCATATGAGGCATTATATGGGCGTAGATACAGATCTCTGATTGGTTGTTTTGAAGTAGGTGAAGAAGCATTGATTGGGCCAGATTCGATTCATAAAGCTATGGAAAAAGTTCAGCTCATCAGAGATAAACTTAAGACAACTAAGATTTGTCAGAATTCCTATGCATATGTAAGGAGAAGGGAATTAAAGTTTGAAATCGATGATTGGATTTTCCTGAAAGTATCACCTATGAAGGGGGTGATGAGATTTGGAAAGAAATGGAAGCTCAGTCTAAGATAAGTAGGTCCTTACAAAATCCTAAAAAGGTTTGGAAATGTGTCTTATGAGTTAGAGTTTCCAGCAGAACTAGCAGCAGTTCACCCGGTCTTTCACATTTCCTTGTTGGAAATGTCTGTGGGTAATCCAACATCGATAGTGCCATTAGAGAGTGTGGGTCTGAAGTATAGCCTCACCTATGAAGAGTTGCCAGTTGAAATTCTTGATCGTCCAATTCGTAGGTTCAGGAATATGGAAGTCGCTTTAGTAATGGTTTTATGGAGGTGTCAGTCCGTAGAGGGAGCTACTTGGGAATCAGAAGCAGCCATGAAGGCCAAGTATCCTCATCTCTTTCCTTATGATTCTGTTTCAGTTTTAGGTAATAGTTCCTCTCCAGTCTCTCAGGTTACTCTTGAGTAAATTCAGTCTCACTATCATGTTCCCTCAGTTATACTTGCATTTTCAGCGTATTTGCATGTTCTTGGAACTCAATTTAGTTAGATATTAGTTTTATTACTTAGTGGTAGGGATTGCAACTCCTTTCCTCCATATTTAGCTAGTTAAACTTATTCGAGGACGAATGTTCCCAAGGGGGAGATAATGTAACACCCCGGATTCGAAAAGAACCAAATCTATAAAATTTTAGAAGTTGCAGGTGCCACCGACGAGGCCAACCCACGGTCCGTGGTCTGATCCACGGACCGTAGGTATGGTCGAGAACTCCCAAAAAAGTCTTGACCAATGGCATGAACGGTGGATTGTAGGTGGGACCATAGTCCGTGGTCCAGGTCCGTGGTTCAGATCCCCAATCAACAGCCCTCTAAAGCCAAGCGACCGATTGATAGGACGAACCATCGGTCATTCCATGGTCCGTCAATCAGGGCCGTCGGTGGCCTCATCAGATTTTAAGGTAGGGTCGTTTTGGTCTTTTCCCCTATGTGTTGGGCATCTAAACTACGTCGTTTAACCCCTAAACTACGTATTTTTTTTGTCAATTTAAGCATAGTAACTGAATCAGAACTTACCCTAAGTGATTCATTCACCAAACTTCATCAAACTCAGACGAAAAGAGGAGAAAAGAGGCGACCCAAACCCTTCCAAGAATGCAACAAGTTTTCTTCAGTTTCAGCCCCAAAATTGGAAGATTTTTTAATGAATTTCGTTATTAGTTATGTGGGATTTCACTAGTGGGTTCCTTTCTTCCACTAGGTCCCTAGAATTCAGTCAGTTTTCTTGATTCTCGATATCACGTTTAGACCTAGGGTTTCTACAACCTTGGAGAATTGTTGTGAATTAGTTGTTATAGTATTCCTAATCAGATTATCAAGTTTTCGTGAAATTGTTTCTCAATTCTTTGCATTAAATTAAGAATCCTAGTTGTGTAGATTCTCTTAGTTCATGAATTACACTTGCTAGGTCAGAATAATTGATATACATGCTCCAGTTAAGAATGTTTTATTATCAGTATTTAAATATTGCATTCTCAGATTACATTGATCTATCTAGTATTTCAGTTATGTTGTTTAAACACATTTCATTTGGGAGTAGGCTTAGACCAAGCTGGACTAGGGTTCAACGTACCCTCATAGTCCCAGAACTATGTGCCCCATAGGTTTATAAGTCCATTCCATTGGGTATCAGATTTAGTGATCACGTCAGTCATGCCTCTATACCCCTGGCAAGGTGTATTGGGTCCTCTCGATGGGGTGTATACATCGGACTCCACGTTTAGCTCACATGGTTTTATGTCGGTTAATAGTAGCTCCCACAGTCAGATTTAGTGCATTTTGAACAAGTCCTCAGTTATACTTCAATATTCATTCTCAGCATGTTAGTCTCATGATTTGTACTTGGTCATTTCATTTAGCTTAGTCTTCAGTATATTATAGCATTTACATTCAGTTCAGATTATATCGTTGTGCAGTATGCTTTATTCAGTTTATGTATTTTGTTCAGCTATATTTTGTATACTGCATGCTCAGTACATTTCAAGTATTGACGCATACTCTGTGCTACATCCTTTCATGATGTAGGTTCAGGTATTCAGTATCTAGATCACGCATAGATTGGTTCCCGATCTCCAGTTCAGTAGCTTCATTGGTGAATCCCCATACTTTGAGGACAATAGACATGTTTTCATAGTCAGTCTTTTCTTTAGTTTTAGTTTTTTGCTAGTGTTAGCTGGGGGCATGTACCAACAACTTTAGTCAGTAGAGGATTTTTTAGACTTAGTATTAGATTCAGCTTTAGGTATTGAGTGATTGTTCAGTATCACTAAACTCATAGTATTTTATATAATCAGACCAGTTTGGGTATTCCCCACTTTAAGTTATCTACTGCATTAAGCCTCCACATAGTATTTATATTTAGTTATCTTTCAGTATACTTATTATATGCCAACTTAAGGGTTAGCTTGGGGTCACACGTGATCCTAGGTCCCGTGCTTACAACAAGGGGGTAGCCTTGGGGCATGGCACTAGTGGCAACAACAAACACCTTACTAATAAAGGAGAAATTACTAAATCCCCTCAATGAATACGATGATATGGAATATGCGAGGTATAAATAAATGGCACAATCAAAAGGAGTTGAGGCATTATTTTAAGAATAATCATATTAATCTTTGACGATTGGTGGAAATGAGATTTAAAGAGCACGACTCAATGAAGGAAGCTAATCATATCAATCCTAACTGGAACACCCTATGTAACTATAAGGAGGTAGTTAATAGTAGGATTTTGATAGTTTGGGATCCAAATTGTTACACAATTACTCACATATGCTCTACTTCCCAAATTATAATTTGTCACATTACTACCACTACTAGTGATGCTTAGTGTCTCTTTTAATGTCGTGTATGGATTCAACACTATAGAGAAGATAAAATCCTTTAGGGATAAGTTAATAGAGATTAGCCAAGGTGTCTCACAACCATGGATAAAGCCAGGTGATTCTAAGGGTATACTTCACCTGAATGATAGAATATATGGGGCTCCTGTCACATCTGTAGATATCAAATATTTCACTGAGTGCATCCAAGATATACAGATACATGAACTACTTTGGAGGCGAGATTATTATATATGGAGCAATAAAGAGCTGGGAACAAATAGAATTTGCAGTAGAATTTATAGAGTATTTAGGAACTGAGATTTCATGATCCAATGGGGACATGTAAACATTTGATAATATTGTAGCATCGGTCTAGAATAAATAGAGTCCAGAAGGAAAGATGGCAAAAGTGTGGGAAAAAACTCAAAGCTATAAAGTTTATGCTTAGGAGACTAAATAAGGAAGAATTCTTGAATATTACTAAAAAGATCACCAAAGCCAGAATTGATATTGCCCCTGTCCAAAGCCAGAATGTGTATTGCCCAGGTACAAATTCAGATAGTTTCAGAATGCTCATATGATCTACTACATAAAGAACAATTTTTTTTGCAGGACATTGAAAGATGAAGTAATATTGAAGAAAGTGCCCTAAGACAGAAATTAAGATCCCACTGGATAAAGCTAGGAGATGCCGATAATAAATACTTTTATGCAGTGATAAAGTAGAGAAATACCAGGAAACAAATAAATGAGATTAGATCTACCACAATGGTTAAACTGACTGATTCGGGCACCATAAAAAGGTAGGTTATGGACTTCTGTAAAGGACTTATGGGAACAACCAAACCAATTCTTCCTGGTGTCAACATACCGACAATGCAAAAGGGTCTCACTGTTTCTTATGCTCAAGGAGTGGAGTTATAAAAAATGTCACTTAAAAGGAAGCATATGAAGCACTGAAAGCAATAGGAGATTGTAAAGCTCCTAGAGTAGATTGATAGAATGCATATTTATTTAAAAAATTATGGAGAACAATTAAAGAGGATATTTGTGATGCAGTAATGGATTTTTTTCAATCAGGGAAAATATATAGACCTGTTAATTGTACTGTCACGACCCAGGGGTACCACCTAGATGTAACATGGCACATAGAACCCCGAAGGACTCAATGTAAGGCACTTAGCATATCGTAACATAAGATAATAGAAAAGTATGGAAATTTAAAATATTTTTCAATACAATCGAAGTCTCATAAAACGAAGCAGAAGTCTTTAACATTGTCTCAAACCATCTAATATATGAAGTCTTTGGGATGCAGCCAATACAATAGCTCAAAAAGTAAAATGAAATATAAATGACTTGGTGGACAAGACCTTGAATGGTATGAGAAGTCACCAAAACTTCTCTTCTTGGTCAACTATGAACATAGCCACGAGGATGGAAGTCAATATCGCCGAACCCTACATTTGATAAGAATATAGGCAAAAGTGTGTGTTAGTACAATAATGTACTAAATATGATGGCTAGCATAAATCATCAACATAGCATATAAGAGAAATTAGTCAACATTAGACATACACCATAATCATAAGAGACAATAACATAAGTCATAAGAATAAAAGATACCAACATAGTCATAGACATAATAAAAGCATCTAGCTTAACATATCATAAGAAAAACATTTCATAAGCCACCTCAAGGAAAGCTTGTGCAAGGCATGGATATGATCACATAATCCCACCCATGCTAAGCAAGTCACTTTAGGTCCTCATTCATCATTATTACCTTTTTAATCTCATCCTTAGCTTACTTCTCATAGACAAGAGAACATTCACCTTTAGTCAAACATATTAAGGAAAGAAACTTATAGCAACAATCCAAGTTAAGCATACATCATAAGCATAATTCATAAACATATTCATTACATAGATCATCATAACATAAGAAGAACTTACCATAGATACCCTCAAAGCATACTTGAGCAATGCATGAATAAGACCCCATAAATATCATTCATGCTAAGTAAAGCTTCTTGAGTGACCATAGTTCATACTAGACTTGACCTGGTGGGAATTAGCCTTAACTGACATAGACCCTGTGAGCTTACATGGAATCTAGTGTTACCCACACTGAAAAGGGTTATCCTACTCGCCTAAGGTAAGAACATCATCATGTTAGCTTTAGGTGGATCCAATAGCTAAATAACCTACAGAATCACATAGTTTATGTAATAAGGAGATTTCTTCTAGAAACCCAACCTTGCTTAACAGAAGAGCTTCCATCTCAAGAGATTGCTGATACGCTCAAATTACACCTCCCTAAAGAAGCGTAAGCGATCGTTATCAAGTAAAGAACCCAACTTGTAGGTTGGGGTCGATCCCACAAGGAAAATAGTTTAGACTTTACTTTAACCCACGATTATATCCAATTAGTCAAAGTATTTCCAAGAAAACAACAATTAAT